>PVKH010026746.1:0-13146 GCA_004027955.1 Chaetophractus vellerosus
TTGTAGCATGTATCAGAATTTCACTCCTTTTAACATCTGTAAATATTCCATTATATGTATATACCATATTTTTTTTATTAGAGAAGTTTTGAGCCCACAAATCAATCATGCATACCATACAGGGATCCCCATACATCACCTCACCTCTAGTACCTTACACTGTTGTGACAAATTTATTAAAATGATGAAAGAACATTGTCTCAATATTACCTCTATCTATAGTCCGTAACTGATACTTGGTGTATTTTTACCACAAACCATCCTATTATTAACAGCATGTATTAGCACTGTGCATTTATTTTACTACCTGAGAGAATGTTCTTCTATTTGTACCAGAACAATGGGGTAAAGTAGTATCTCATTGTTGTTTTGGTTTGCATTTCCCTCGAGATTAATGATGTTGAGCATCCTTTCATGTGTGTTGTTGTTGTTGTTGTTTTTTTCCCGGCCATTCATATATCTTCTGTGGAAAAATATCTAGGCAAGTTATTTGCTCATTTTTGAATTGGGTTGTCTGTATTTTTGTTTTTATGCTGTTGCAGTTCTTTATACATTCTGTATACTAAACCTTTAAAAAAGATATGATTTATAACTCCCTCCCCCATTTTGTAGGTTATCTGTTCATTTTCTTGATGCTGTCCTTTGATGTACAAAAGATTTTCATTTTGATGGAGCCCATTTTATCTATTTTTGTTTTGTTGTTCATGCTTCTGGTGTCATATCTGAGAACCATTGCCAAATCCAAAGTCAAGTCTTTTCCCCTATACTTTCCTTGAAGAATTTTATAGTTATAGCTCATGTTGAAGTAATTTGTCCATTTTGGGTTAAATTTTTTATATGGAGTTGGGTAAGTGTTCCAACTTCATTATTTTGTATGTTGGTGTCCAGTTTTCCCAGCACCATTTGCTGAAGAGACTAATCTTTACTCATTTAATGTACTTGATATTTCATTTATATTTTTATGAATAACATGTGAGTTATGACTCTGTAACATGGCTAATATAAGCAAAGAAAAATGTGTCCAACATTTAGTCATTAAGCAAATTCAATTATATAAAAAATTATATTCCCCTTCATGCCCAATAGAATAGTTATAACAAAAAAAGAGAGAGAATAACATATGTTGTAGAACATATGACAATCAGCAGCCTCCATGCATTGTTGGTAGGAATGTGAACTAGTAAAGCCACCTCAAAAAACAGTTTGAAATTTCTTAAAATGTTAAAAATAATTTTATCATGGGACCCAGAAATTCTACTCCCAGGTATCTAACCATGAGAAATGGAAACAAATATCCATACAAAGACTTATACTCAAATGTTCACAACAGCATTATTTATAATAACTGAAAAATGAAAGCAATACAAATGTCTATCAGTGTTGAATGATAAGCATATGGCATATCCATACAATAAAATATTTACCAATAAAAATGAATGACATATTTCTATATGCTTCATTGTGGAGGAATCTCACAAAAACATTATGCTAAATTAAAAAGATATGTTAAAACTGTATATGTGGAAGATCCAGAAGAGACAAATCTCAAGATACAGAAAGCAGATTATGGTTTCTTAGAACTGTGACTGGGAAATGGGATTAACTGTAAACCATCACAAGAGATCTTACTAGGGTAAGGGAAATGTTCCCAAAGTGGATTATGGTGATAATTTCACAACTTGGTAAATTTACAAAAAAAGTATTGAGTTGTATAATTAACATGAGTGAATTTTTTGGTATATAAATTAACTCTCAATAAAGTTGGTAAAATTGTTGAGGAATGCCTAATTTCTAAAATGGCCTTTTGAAAATGAATTAGGGGGGCCGGCTGTAGCCCAGTGGATAGGGTGCTGGTACACCACATGGGAGGCCCCAGGTTCAGTTCCCGGGGACCTCTCCAAGCAGGCAGACTGCCTGAGAAGGCAAAGCCACCGTGGGCAGGGCAGAGCCGCCGTGGGCAGGGCAAAAAGCCACCATAGGCAAGGCAAAGCCACCAAGGGCAGGGCGAGCCACCTGCGAACAGAGCAAAGTCGCCTGCGAACAGAGCAAAGCCACCTGCAAATGGAGCAAAAGCTGCCCAGGAATGGAAGCAGACCTGCCCACAAGCGGGGCAAGCCACCTGCACAGTGAGCTGACTCGGCGTGTCACCACAGTGCAAGGAGACAAAGCAGACATAGAAGAACACAAAAAATGAACACACAGCAAGAGCAAGCAGAAAGGGGAGGGATATGTAACAACAAAAAAAAGAAAATGAATTAGAGTAGGGAGTTTAAAGTATTTGCAAAATTTTCTATAAATGTACAGGAATCAAATTATGTAGTATTCTATTGTTCTATTGGTATAAAGTGAGACATGTGCATCAGTGGAACAGAATTAGAGTCCAGAAATCGACCAATATATTATCAATTGGTTTTCAACAAAGGTGCCAAGCTAATTCAATGGGGGCAAAAAGAGTCTTTTCAGCAAATGCTGTTTAAACAGTTGGAATTCTTAGGTAAAAATTAATCATCAATAGTTTTGTTACCCCAAACACAAAAAATTAACTCTATGAATCACTGAAATAAAAGTAAGCCTAAAATTATATAATGAGAAAATGAAATCATAGGATAAAATCTTAGTGATCTTGAGTTTGGCAATGATTTCATGCATATGATACCTAAAACATGAAGCATAAAAGAAAATTAACAAATTGAATTCATCAAAACTAAAATTTTGTTCTTCAAAATAGACAGTTAATAAAATTAAAAGACAAGCCTGAAACTGGAGGAAAATATTTGCAAAACATATCTCTGAAAAAGGACTTGTATCAGGAAGAACTCTTATACCACAATTAAAAAAAAAGAAAGACTATGCAATGAAATACCTAGACAACCAAAATGACTTGAGTAGACACTTCTTTAAAGAAGATATTTGAATTGTAAATAAGGACATGTAAAGATGCCCAGCAGCATTAGTCATTAAAAATACATATGCAGATTAAAACTACTGGAATCTTCTATACACTAAAAAAATGGAGTTGTTTAAATAAAAAAGGCTTACAAGATTAAGTGTTGGTGAGGATGTGGAAAAAGTGAAACTCTTATAGGTTGATGATGGCAATAAAAAATGGTACAGCCACATTAGAAAACAGTTTCACAGGTTCTTAAAATTTTAAACATACATATCAAATAACTCAACACCTGCAATACTAAGTATCTACTATGAGAAATGAAAACATGTCCAGGTAAAAAATTGCACGCAAATATTCATAGCAGTATTATTCATAGCAGTCAATAACTGGAAACAATTCAAATGCCCATCAACTGGTAAACTGATAAATAAAATATGGTATATTCATACAATGGCATATTGCTCAGTAATAAAAAGGAACAAACCACTGATACCCTCTCTCCTAAAAAAAAAAATGTTTGAACTACCAAGATATTGCAAGTGAAAGAAACCAGAAACATAATGGCTACACGTTATGATAAGTTAAAGTTATTAAAAAATTGGGGGAGCCCCAAAGAGTTCATTTTATGTGGGTTTTTTGATTTCAATATGTACCATCTTAGAAATTAAAACTCAAAAATTTAAATTACTTATTAAATCATTAAATATAACATATATAAAACCATAATATGTAACACAAGTATATTTTCCAAAACTCCAAAAATAAGTTAGTCAGAAGAGTGGCATTTCTGTACCTTTCAGCAAATTCTTTTGTCTGTCTTGATAGAATACATCTGGATTCTTGCACAGCCATCTCTGTTCAATCTTTTGGGATATTACTTGTGATGTGGCCCCTGGAAAACTCTACTGTACACTTGTGAGGAAGTAATAGTGCAAAGGCCAATAATGTCTAAGTATTATGATAAAAATAGTTTGACCTCATGGACCCCCGGGGTCTCAGGACCACACTTTGAGCCCTGTCATGAGGACCCACTCCCTCATCACCTACTGTGGGTGGGGGAGGAAGGGATGCCCCAAAGGTGTGCAGCCTGGGCCCTTGTGCACCTGGCCTGCATCGCCTTCCTTCATCTGAATCTCCAGGGCCCTGAAAACAAAGGGTGTTGCCACCCCAAATGCGATAGAGCTGTAAGGATAAGAGAGGCTGTGTTTCTCACCACTCTCTTCTCCTCACCACACACTACAAGAAGCTATAGCAGGAAGTTCAAATACAGGGCTTACATCCTTTTGCTTTCAATAAATGTGTGTGTGTGTGTTTTAATTCATCCATCCTTATAAAACATCAAAGTTTCATCTTTAATGAACTTTGGACCTGCAGCAGTAGCATCGCTTTGGAATTTCTTGAGAATGAGAGTTCTGTGGCCCCATCCCATATTTCCTGAATCAAGAACCTCTGTGGGTGGCCCAGCAGTTGATCTTAAGGAGCCCTTCAGATGATTCTGATAAAATTGCACCACAGGCTAAAGCACCAGCATCTTGCACCTGTTCTGAAAAGAACCACAGCACACCTGGGAAGGGAGCTCATATTCCCCCTGCTCCCCTTACCCCTCCCCTTCCTGGATCTGCACAGTCTGGGGAGAGATACAGAGAATCGGCTCTGAGTGGTGGGGACAGCCAGGGTGAGGAAACAGAGGTCCTTTGAGGAGAAGCACCAGCTGGAAGGTGCAAGAGAGTGAGCTGGGTAAACCAGATTATCTGGGTGCTGGCTACTGTTTGCTTTTCTTACCCTGGAGCTTTCCCTGAGCCTTTTATAGTCTTTTATCAAAGATCAAGCCTCATTTGAGATTCTTGTTTGAGAAGAAATGGAAGTAGGGTTCAATGAGTATTATTAATTTGGAAGAGTCCCACCATATAATCACTTCAAAGGGGGCAGCAATTACCCAGAAGGGCTCAAAGGAAGTAGAATTGGAATGAGAATGGCCCTCTCTCCTTGGATTATTGCCTCCAAAAAGCTGGTTCTACTTGGTAAACCCCAACTCCCACATTATAATGCTCTTTGCTGAAACTTTAGGCACTTTCTGCTATGTATTTTGAGCCAGATTGGGGGTTTCTAGACAGTGATACTTGAGATCTGCAGCTCTTGTGGGGCAAACCCATGTGGGTCTTAGATCCTTGAGTGTGAGAAATAGGTGAAAATGTTCTCCTAGATTATATCCCAATTATCTTTTTAATATATCAGTGTTCATTAAAAATTTTAAGGTTTTGAAAGCTTCTAAAAATCGTTCATTTTCTCCTTCACCCATTGCTATCTGGATTTTCTTTCTGCTGCCCACCTACTTTTGGTTTGTCTTTTGATCTCTTTCTCTCTGTTTCTTGTCTTTTAAGTCTCTCTATGCTTCCTTACATTCCTGTCTTTTTACTTTTTTCCTAGGTGTGCTCCCTCTGCACACCTGTCTTATTTCTGTCCTACTGTTTATGTATTTAATAACAGTAATTGATGTGTATGTATATATGCACATATATTTAATTACTATAAAAACTCTTCAAAGTAGGTACTTAGTTATTCAAATGAGGAAATTGAGACACCAGGAACATGCCTGAGGTGTCTGGGCTAGTCAGAAGTGAGTCTTGGAGTCAAACCCTCTAGCAGAACCTTAATTCCAGTTTCTTGAAGTGGAGTCACATCACAGGGTTATGAGTGAACCTGAAGCAGGCTAGATAGGAAATCAATAGACAGATCTGCAGCCCAGCAAGAAGTCCACATGGACATCAATACCCCCAAGATGGCTGCTGGAAGACCTTCACGAGATTTTTTCCATTCAGAATGAGATTTCCTCTGGGAGCCAGGAGAAGCACCAGATATTCTCCAGAGGCCTTATCATTGGACCCTCCGGGGGATTGATGGATGGGGTAATCAATCAAAACAGCAAACAGCTGTGACTCTTCCATGCCATTAGCAAAGGGGCAGAATAATTACTAGTTTAAAAAGTAAGCACAGGGAGAGGAGCAAGATGGCGTCTTCCATCTAGGTGGGCACTCACCAGCTCAGAGAGAGGGGACGGTTGACTGGGAGCAGGAGCCAGGGAGTGTGGTCTTTGCGGGGAGCCTGGGGCATGGGAATATTGACTCCATCAGTCTGGAGGCAACTGGATTGTGAGTTGAACCGTGCAGCATAAAACCGTGAGTTCTTTTCACCCCAGACGGAAACACAGGTGGTAAGGTTCCATTCCTGGGAAGGGGGGTGGGAAGTTCACAACCTCACCGGTAGACCTGTGAGGCAGGAGATAGTTTCAACCAATTAAAAGTTCCGGGCTGGGGCCGGCTCGATAGCCCAGTGGATAGGGCGTCGGCATACCACATGGGAGGCCCCGGGTTTGATTCCCGGGGACCTCTCCTAGCGGGCAGGCTGCCTTGAGAATGGCAAGCCGCCATGGGCGGGCCGGAGCTGCCGTGGGCAGGGCAGGAAGCTGCCACGGACATGGCAAGAGCCGCCACGGGCAGGGCAGGTCACCCGCCGATGGAGCGCAGCCAGCCACCCGCGAACTGAAAGCCAGCCGTGATCAGACGCAGAGACCGCCCACAAGCGGGGAAAGCCGCGCCTGCGCAGTGTCCAGTCTCGGCGCGTCCCCGCAGCGGGGGGAAGGGGAGATGTGTAATAAAAATAAATAAATCTTTAAAAAAAATAAATAAATAAAATAAATAAATAAATAAAAGTTCCGGGCTGAGCAACTTAGCTCACCCAGAGGAATTAGACAGTGGGAATGGGAAAAAACTAGCCGGCAGGAAGTGGTGCCGGACGAGGGGACTGATGTATCCACTTACCTGTTGCGCAGATGCAAGGGACAGCAACAGGAAGTTACAACCAACTAAAAGTTCCGGGCTGAGTAACACAGCTCCCCTGGGGAAAATAGGCAGGGGGAAATAATAGACTAGTTTCCACGAACCTATTTGGGGTCCCCTCACATGAGGGGGTGGGCAAGAAGAGGAGTTCTTTGAGGTCACTAATTACATCAAAAAATAAATAGAAACATATAGACCTGCTTTAATTGCTAAATTCTGCCCCAAAGCCTGCAGAGAGAAGGCAATTGATTAATGAACACAGGCTGAGAGGCTCCACAAATCACAAATCCCCAAAGGGAACGCGGTTTACCCTTTCTTTTTTTTTTTTTTGTCTGTTTATTTGTTTGTTTGTTTGTTTGTTTAATTAGGTGTAGATAGATCTTTTCTTCTCTACTGGTCTTCTTTATCCCTGGCTTTCCATCCTCTGTGTATAGTGATTGTGTCTACCAACACTATCTCCTCTCCTTCCTTCATCTTTCTACCTTCAGCTTTATGTAGTGGTTCTTATTTTCCACCTTTATTCATTTGCTCCCAATTTCACCCTTGTTAACTTTTATCTTGGCTATTCTGTACTCCTTTATTTCTTTCATCTTATACTAGCTTTTTTCTTTCAGCCTATTTGTTTTTTTTTTAAAGATTTATTTATTTTATTACATATCTCCCCTTCCCCCTGCTGCGGCGACGCACCGAGAGTGGTCACCGTGCAGGCGCGGCTTTCCCCGCTTGTGGGCGGTCTCTGCGTCCGTTCACGGCCGGCTTTCAGTTCACGGGTGGCTGGCTGCGCTCCATCCATGGGCGACCTGCCCTGCCCGTGGCGGCTCTTGCCCTGTCCGTGGCAGCTTCTTGCCCTGCCCACGGTGGCTCCGGCCCGCCCATGGTGGCTTGCCATTCTCAAGGCGGTCTGCCCGCTAGGAGAGGTCCCCGGGAATCAAACCCGGGGCCTCCCATGTGGTATGCTGGCACCCTATCCACTGGGCTATCGAGCCGGCCCCCCCAGCCTATTTGTTAATAGTTCTCTTTCTCATCACTCTGGTCATATAAAATACTCTATATATTCTTCTTTTCTCTACTTGGAGTAGGCACTCCAATTTTCCCCCTATCACTCTACGCTGCTTACATGAGTTAAACATTCAATTTGCTAAACCTAAAAAAGCCCCTTTTCCAACTTTTATCAATACAATTATTATCCCCTCTCCTTTTTCACCCCTTTCGAATGCTCTGGCTAATCTTCTTCCTCCAAAGGAACATAGAAAAAAGCAAGGAAATACAACAAGGGGAAGAAAGTATCAACAAGCAATCTTAACATACACACAGAATTACAAGTCAAATAAAACTCTAGAGCAAAGAGAGAAGCTAAAGACTTTCCATCCTCTGTGTCTAGTGATTGTGTCTACAAACACTATCTCCTCTCCTTCCTTCATCTTTCTACCTTCAGCTTTCTGTGGTGGTTCTTATTTTCCACCTTTTTTCATTTGCTCCCAATTTCACCCTTGTTAACTTCTATCTGGGCTATTCTGTTCTCTTTTATTTCTTTCATTTTATATTAGCTTTTTTCCCTCAGCCTATTCATTATTAGTTCTTTCTCTCATCATTTTGATCATTTAAAATATTCTCTCTCGGGCCGGCTCGATAGCCCAGTGGATAGGGCGCCGGCATACCACATGGGAGGCGCTGGATTCGATTCCCGGGGACCTCTCCTAGCGGGCAGACCGCCTTGAGAATGGCAAGCCGCCATGGGTGGGCCGGAGCCACCATGGGCAGGGCAAGAAGCTGCCACGGACAGGGCAAGAGCCGCGACAGGCAGGGCAGGTCGCCCGTGGATGGAGCGCAGCCAGCCACCTGCGAACTGAATCAAACGCTGGCCGTGAATGGACGCAGAGACCGCCCACAAGCGGGGAAAGCCGCGCCTGCGCAGTGACCACTCTCGGTACGTCGCCGCAGCGGGGGGAAGGGAAGATATGTAATAAAATAAATAAATCTTAAAAATAAATAAATAAATAAAAAATAGAATATTCTCTCTCTCTATATTTTTTTCTCTATTTGGAATAGGCATTCCAATTTTTCCCCTATCACTCTATGCTGCCGACATGAGATAAATATTCAATTTGCTAAATATAATAAGGCCCCTCTTCCAACTCTTATCAATACTATTATTATCCTTTCTACTTTTTCACCCCTTTTGGATGCTCTGGCCCTAATCTTCTTTCTTCAAAGGAACATAGAAAAAAGCAAGGAAATACAACAAGGGGAAGAAAGTATCAATGAGAAATCTTAACACACACGTAGAAAGAGAGAAGCTGATCAACTGAACAAACCCATCGAGATAAAAATGATGACCAGAGGGCAACAAAAAATTACAAGCCATACTGAGAAAATGGAAGACTCAGACCACTCCAAAGAACAAACCAAAAATCAGGAAGAGAAGCAAAACATAGAACAACTAATCATGGACCAACTTCTGGAAATCAAGGAAGAGATTAAGGATATTAAGAAAACACTGGGAGCACATACTGAAGAAATTGTAAGCATGCATAAAAAGATAACGGATATGATGCCGTTATATATAGTACAATCCAAGAAATCAAAAAGACGACAGATTCACATAACAGCAGATTTGAACAGTCAGAAGAAAGAATTAGTGATTTGGAAGACAGCACATCTGAAATCAAACAGGTAGTAGAAAAGATAGATTAAAAGATAGAAAAAAAGCAACAGGGACTTAGGGACTTAGCAGACAACACAAAATGAACAAACATATGCATAATAGGCATAACAGAAGGAGAAGAGAAAGGAAAAGGAACAGAAGGAGTTTTGAAGGAAATAATTGCTGAAACCTTCCCAACCCTAATGAGGGAGATGGATGTACATATCCAGGAAGCACAGCACACCCCAAACAGTATAAAACCCAACAGGCCAACCCCAAGACACATACTAGTCAAAATGTCCAATGCTCAAGACAAAAAGAAAATACTAAAGGCAGCAAGAGAAAAGAGTATCATCACATACAAAGGAAGCACAATAAGATTAAGTGCTGACTTCTCAACTAAAATCATGGAGGCAAGAATACAGTGGTATGACATAGTCAAGACACTAAAAGAAAAAAAATTCCAACCATGAATTCTCTATCCAGCAAAGCTGGCATTCATAAATGATGGAGAGTTCAAAATATTCACAGATAAACAGAAATTAAAATAACATGCCAACAAGAAACCTGCACTTCAAGAAATTCTAAAAGAAGCTCTAAAGGGTGAAAGGAAAAAACAGGAGAGAGAGAGCTGGAGGAGAGTGTAGCAACAACAATAATGACTCAAATAGAAACAAAAATGACATAGGTCATACACAAACTGAAAGAAAATATGGCAGATGTAAGAAATTCATTGAGAGTAGTAACACTGAATGTTAATGGATTAAACTCTCCAGTCAAGAGACACAGGCTGGCAGAATGGATAAAGAAATATGACCCATCTATATGTTGTTTACAAGAGACCCACCTAAGGCCCAGGGATTCAAGGAGGCTAAAAGTAAATGGCTGGAAAACAATTTTACAAGCAAATAATAACCAAAAAAAGGTCAGGAGTAGCTATTCTAATATCGGACAAATTAGACTTTAAATGCAAAACAATCATAACAGAAAAAGATGGACACTATATATTAGTAAAAGGGGTAATTTCTCAAGAAGAGAGAACAATCATAAACATTTATGCACCTAATCAGGGTGCCTCCAAATATTTGAGGCAAACACTGGAAAAACTAAGTGGAGAAATAAATGCTTCCACAATCATAGTGGGGGACATCAATACACCATTATCACCAATAGACAGAACATCTAGACAGAGAATCAGTAAAGAAACAAAGAACCTGAACAATACATTAGAAGATCTGGACCTAATAGATATATACAGAACGCTGCATCCTAATACAGTGGGATATACATTCTTCTTGAGTGCACATGGATCATACTCCAAGATAGACCACATGCTAGGCCACAGAACAACTCTCAATGAGTTCAGAACGATTGAGATTATACAAAGCAATTTCTCTGACCACAATGGAATGAAGCTGGAAATCACTAAGGGCCAGAGAACAAGATCAGGTATGAAGATATGGAAATTAAACAACACACTCTTGGACAAACAGTGGGTCAAAGAGGAAATCTCAAAGGAAATCAGTAACTACCTCAAATTGAATGAAAATGAGAACATATCAAAACCTATGGGATGCAGCCAAAGCAGTTCTGAGAGGGAATTTTATAGCTCTAAATGTATATATTAAAAAAGAAGAAAGAGCTAAAATTGAAGTAGTAACTGCACACCTGAAAGGCTTGGAAAAACAACAACAAACTAATCCCAAAGGAAGCAGAAAAAAAGAAATAACTAAGATCAGAGCAGAGCTAAATGAAATAGAAAATAAGAAAGCATTAGAAAAAATAAACAAAACCAGAAGCTGGTTCTTTGAGAAGATCAATAAAATTGGCAAACCCTAGCCACACTAACAAACAAAAAGAGAGAGCAAATGCAAATACACAAAATAAGGAATGAAGAAAAGGATATCAGTACTTACCCCACCGAATTAAAGAACATCATAAGAGGATACTTTGAAAAATTATATGCTAACAAGAATGATAATTTAGAAGAAATGGACAAATTCCTAGAAACCCACAAGCAGCCTACACTGACGAAGGAACAAATCAATGAACTCAACAGTCCAATTACAAGTAAAGAGATAAATTCAGTCATCAAAAACCTGCCAACAAAGAAGAGCCCGGGCCCGGATGGCTTCTCAGGTGAATTCTACCAAACATTCCAAGAAGAACTAACACCAATCCTGCTTAAACTCATCCAAAAAATAGAAATGGAAGGAACACTCCCTAACTCATTCTATGATGCCAACATTACCCTAATACCGAAGCCAAACAAAGACACCACAAGAAAGGAAAATTATAGACCAATCTCTCTAATGAACCTAGACGCTAAAATCCTCAACAAAATACCTGCTAATTGCATCCAACATCATATCAAAAGCATTATACACCATGACCAAGTGGGTTTTATCCCGGGTATGCAATAATGGTTCAACATAAGAAAATCAATCAATGTAATACACCACATAAACAAATTGAAAGAAAAAAATCACATGGTCATCTCCATGGATGCCGAAAAAGCATTCGACAAAATACAACACCCTTTCCTGATAAAAACACTGCAAAAGATAGGAATAGAACGAAACTTCCTGAAGATGATAAAAGCAATCTATGAAAAACCCAAAGCTAACATCATCTTCAATGGGGAAATTCTAAGGGTCTTCACTCTGAGATCAGGAACAAGACAAGGATGCCCACTATCACCACTCTTATTTAACATTGCCCTAGAAGTACTTGCTCTAACATTGAGGCAAGACAAAGATATAAAATGCATCCAAATTGGAAAGGAAGAAGTGAAAATTTCACTATTTGCAGATGACATGATCCTATACATTGATAGTCCCAAGAAATCTACAACTAAGCTGCTAAATCTTATAAAGGAATTCAGGGATGTTGCAGGCTATAAGATCAATGCTGAAAAATCAGTAGCATTTCTGTACACTAACAATGAACAATCTGAGGAGGAAATCAAGAAAAAAATACCATTTACAATAGTAACAGAAAGAATCAAATACCTAGGAATAAATTTAAGTAAAGATGTAAAGGACTTATATGCAGAAAACTACACAACAGTGTTGAAGGAAATCAAAGAAGGCTTAAGTAAATGGAAGAATATTCCCTGTTCATGGATAGGAAGATTAAATATCATCAAGATGTCTATCCTCCCAAAGCTAATCTACAGATTTAATGCAGTCCCAATAAAAATTAACACTGTACTTTTTAAGGAATTGGAAAAACTAACTACAAAATTTATTTGGAAAGGTAAGAAGCCCTGAATTGCCAAAGACATATTGAAAAAGAAAAAGGAAATTGGAGGTATCACCCTACCTGACTTCAAAACATACTACAAAGCTACAGTGGTGAAAACTGCATGGTATTGGCACAAGGATAGACACATTGACCAGTGGAACTGAATTGAGAGTTCGGATATATATCCTCACACATACAGTCACCTGATATTTGACAAGGCCACCAAGCCCACTCAATGGGGAGAGAATGGCCTCTTCAACAAGTGGTGTATGGAGAACCAGATATCCATATGCAAGAGACAGAGAGAGGAATACCATCTCACATCCTATACGAAAATTAACTCAAGGTGGATCAAAGATCTAAATATAAGAGCCAAGACCATAAAAACCTTGGAGGATGTGATGGCTAGGCTAATGTGTCAACTCGGCCAGGTAATTGTGCCCAGCTGTTGGGTCCAGCAAGCCTGGGGCTAATTGCATCTGCATCAATCAGCAAGATTGGATGAAGAATGGATGACGCTGTTATCCATT
>PVKH010026747.1:0-13149 GCA_004027955.1 Chaetophractus vellerosus
AACGACGAGCTGGGAAATTCTCTCCGAATGTTGAAATCAGTTCCCTTTTATAAGCAGTTAACTGAATGGATAACAGCGTCATCCATTCTTCATCCAATCTTGCTGATTGATGCAGATGCAATTAGCCCCAGGCTTGCTGGACCCAACAGCTGGGCACAATTACCTGGCCGAGTTGACACATTAGCCTAGCCATCACAGTACATTTAATGCACTGACTGATAGAGATGTCCGAAGGATTACCATGGCCTATATTATTTCCTTCATGATGTAAAAGCACCTGCATTTAGAAAGTTAGACCAAAGCTTAAAGCTAGAAGGAAAGAACAAGATCTAATAGTGTATTTAGGGCAGTATGGCAACAGCTGCTCCTTGGCAACCTGTCTGCCTAGCACGTTTCTCTGCTCTCATGTCACAACTTGACCTGGTGGGAGGGACATGACACGTGCTGAAAATCTTTTTAAAATTATTTATTTTATTTTATTTTATTTTTTTCAATTTTCAGTCAATTATTTTTTAGGATACATTGATTACATCAATGTTACACAGAAATTTTAGGGGTACCCATATGCCCCACCTCCCATACCTCCCACAACCTCCCACATATACATCTTTCATCAGTATGGCACAACACCTGTAATAGATATACACATTTTGGGGCTTTGCCACCAGCATGGATCACAGTTCAGACTGTAGCTGCAAATCTTGATAGCACCTTCCTTCTCTCAGAGGACAGCTTGGTGCAGTATCTGAGGAATGTGGTATTGGTGCCAGTGGTTGTGGTGGGGGAGTGAATTTAGTTACTTCTATTTCTTGGCCTGTTACCAGAATAATGGAGTTACAGAAACTAGAGGTTAGAGTAGGGGTTCTTAACCAGGGGTCCACAGACCCCCAAGGGGTCCATGGAAAGATTTCAGGGGATCCATGAACTTGATTGAAAAAAAAATCAACTTATTATCTTTATTTTCTCTCACCTCTAACTGAAATCTAGCATTTCCTTCACTTATGAATTTATGGAATAAATTAGAGTAGTATTTATTTTATATCACATTACAGTTGTTGCATATCTCAAAAAATTGCTTACACTCACCCGTACTTCGAAATTATGGGAGTTGTTAGACCCAACACTAGTTGAATGTCATAAAACTATCTGCCGCAGAATTCTGAGAGAGGGGTCTGTGGTTTTCACCTGACTGGCAAAGGGGCTCGTAGAATAAAAGGTTAAGAATCCCTGGTTTAGAGAAACATTCGAGATCACCTAGAAAACCCCTGGACAGAAAACTGATTCTTAAGGTTATTTCCAACTCTGTGATTGTAGAATTAACTTTTCAAAATTAATAATTTTTAGAGCACTCTTCACTTGCTAAAGGCTGCCAATGCAATATACCAGAAATGAGTTGGTTTCTACAATGTGACTTATTAACTTATAAGCTGGCAGTTCTGAGGCTGGGGAAAATGTCCAGATTAAGGTGTCAGGCTAAGCTCTTTCCCTAAAGGTCGGCTGCTGGTGATCCTGGACTCTGCCACATCGCAAGACACAGTGGCAGCTCTGCTGGTCTCTGTCTTCTCCTCCAGGCTCACTTTCTCCCCAAGCTCAGCTGTGGGTGATCAGACACAAGGCAGGGTCTGCTCCTCCATTACCTCTCCTCCTGGCCTTTTCACTTCAGCTTTGGGCTTTTCTGTCTTCTCTCTCTCCCGGGTTCATTGATTGCAACTTCTGGAGGCTTCTCTCTGTCTCTGCCAATTTTTTCTGTGTCTGTGGATTTTTATTCTTCCATTTATAAAGGACTCCAGTAAGAGGATCAAGACCCACCCTGGGTCCCACAACATAATCAAAGGCCCTTAACTGAGGTAATTTAATCAAAACATCCTACCTACAATAGGATGACATGCATATGAATGGATTAGTTTTAAGAACAGGATTTCCTGGGGTCCACCCTACTTCAAACCACATTTAGCTTTACAGAAAAATTTCACAGAAAGTATATAGAGAGCCCATATATCCTCCAACATACATAGTTTCCCCTATTTTTAACATCTGGCATTAGTGTGATACATTTGTTATAATTGATGAAGCAATATTAATACATTGTTAGTAACTAAGTTCCATAGTTTAATTAGGATCTACTTTTTGTGTTGTACATTTCTTTGGGTTTTGACAAATGCATAACTTCATGTATCCGCCATATGGAATCCTTAAGAATAGTTTCACTACCTTAAAAATACCCTGTGCTCTACTGATTCTTCCCTTCCCTACTTTCCCACCCCAGAATCCCCTGCAAACACTGATCTTTTTAAATGTCTCTATAGTTTTGCATTTTCCAGAATGTCAAATATTTGGAATCATACAGGATGTAGCCTTTTCAGATGAACTGTTTTCTTTTTTTTTTTAAGATTTATTTTTATTTATTTATATATCCCCCCCCCCCTTGCTGCTTGTTCTTGCTGTGTTCATTTGCTTTGTATTCTTCTGTGTCTGCCTGTCTCCCCCTGCTGTGGCATCCCACCTAGTCAGCTCACTGCACGGTGGCTTGCCTGCTCACGGCGGTTTGCCTGCATTGTGGTGGCTTGCCTGCTCGAGGAGGCCCTGGGAACTGGGCTGGGGCCTCCCATGTGGTAAACCAGAGCCCTACCAATTGAGCCACAGCTGGTTCCCAAACTGTTTTCACTTAACAATATGCATTTAAATTTCCTCCATTTGTTTCTGTGTCCTGACAGCCCATTTCTTTTTATTGCTAAATAATATTCAATTGACATTGTTGTAGCACAGGCTTTTGTTTTATCCATTAACCTACTGATGGGCATCTTGGTTGATTCCAACTTTTGGTAATTATTAATAAAACTGCTGTAAACATTGGTGTGAGAGTTTTTGAATAGACGTTTTCAGCTCCTTTGAGTAAATACTTGGGAGTGCGATTGCTGGATTATATGGTAAGCCTATGTTTAACTTTGTAAGAAATGTCAAACTGTCTTCCAAAGTACTGGGTCATTTTGCATTCCCACCAGCATTGAATAAGAGTTCCTTTTACTCTACACCCATGTCAGCACTTGGTGTTTTCAGTATTTTGGATTTTATCTATGTTTTGGATTTTAGCTATTCTAATAGGTGTGTAGTGATATCTAATTGTTGGTTTAATTTGTAATTCCTTGATGACATCTGATGTTGAGCAGATGTTGCTGTTTTTTTGTGTGTGTGTTTTTTGCCATACACATATCTTCAGTGGTGAAGTGCCTGTTTTTTTAATTGGCCTGTTTGTTTTCTTATTGTTGAATTTTAAAAGTTCTTGTATACTTTGAATACAAGTCCTTTGTCAGATATGTATTTTCTTCCATTCTGTAGTTTGTCTTTTCATTCTCTGAACATGTCTTTCACAGAGTAGAAGTTTTAAATTTTAATAAATCTTACATCAATTTTTTCTTTTATGGATCATACTTTTGGTGTTGTGTTTAAAAAGTCGTTATCAAATGCAAGGTCAACTAAATTTTCTATGTTATCTTCTAGAAGTTTTATAAATTTCTGTCTTACATTTAGATCCATGATCCATTTTGAGTTGATCTTTGTGAAAGGTGGCGTCTAGATTCATTTTTGTGCATGTGAATGTCCAGTTGTTCTGGCACCACCATTTGTTGAAAAGACTGTCCTTTCCCCATTCACTTGCATATGCTCCTTTGTCAAAGATCAGTTGACCATATTTGTATGAGCCTATTTCTGGCCTCTCTATTCTGTTCCATTGATCTATTTATCTGATCTTTCATGTATATCCCACTATCCTCATCACTGCAGCTTTATAGTAAGTCTTGAAGTAAGATAATTGTCACTCCTCCAACTTATTCTTCTTGAGTATTGTGTTGGCTATTCTGGGTCTTTTGCCTTTCCATGCAATCAATTTGTCAATATCCATGAAGTAACTTATCAGGATTCTGATTGAGTTGAATCTTTATGTCAGTCTTAACAATCTTAACAATATTGAATTGCTCTATCCATGCGTATTGAATATCTCTTCATTTGTTTAGATGATCTTTGATTTCTTTCATCAGAATTTTATAGTTTTCTTTATTTAGATCATGTACATATTTGTTAGATTTATACCTAAATTATTTCATGTTTTTGGTGGTACTGTAAATGTTGTTGTGTTTATAATTTACAATTCCAATTGTTCATTGCTGGTATATAGGAAAGCAATTGATTTTTATAAATTAACCTTGTGTACTGCGATCTTGCTATAATTGCTTATTAGTTCCAGAGGGTTTTTTGGTTGATTCTTTGGGATTTTCTACATAGACAATCATATAATCTGTGAACAAAGACAGTTTTATTTCTTCCATCCCAATCTGTATATTTTTTGTGTCCTTTTCTTGGTATATTGCATTTGTGGGGACTTCCAGTATCATGTTGAAGAAGAGTGTTGAGAAGGAGCATCCTTGTCTTGTTCCTAATCTTAGGGAAAAGTGTTTTCTCACCATTAAATATGATGTTGGCTCTAAGTTTTTTGACACTCTGTTATTAGGCACATACACATTAAGGATTGTTATGTCTTCTTGGGGAATTGACCCTTTAATCATTATATAGTGCTCTTTTTTATTCCTGGTAATTTTCATTGCTTGGACATCTGCTTTATTTGCAATTAAGATAGCTACATCATGTTTCTTTTGGTTGTCTTAGATGGTATATCTTTTTCCACCTCTTAATTTAAATCTATCTGTTTCTTTAAATTTAAAGTGGGATTTTGTAGACAGTATATAATTGGATCTTGTTTGTTTATCCCCCTGGTAGTTTCTGTCTTTTAATGGGTATATTTTGACCATTCACATTTAAAGTGATTATTGACATATTTGAATTAAAATCTACTGTATTTGTAACTGTTCTCCAATTGTTGCCCTTGTTCTCTGTTTCATTTTTGTCTTCCACTCTTTTTTTGCCTTTTATGGTTTCAGCTGAGCATTGGATATGATTCTACTTCTCCCCTCTCTTAGCATACCAATTAGTCTTAAAAAAATTTTTAAGTGGTTGCCCTAGACTTTATAATATACATTTACAGCTAATTTAAGTCCACTTTGAAATAACATTATACCACTTCAAAAGTAGTGCAGGTGCCTTACAACATAGTATTCCCAATTCTTCCCTCCTGTACCTTGTGATATTGCTGTCATTCATTTCACTTGTCCATAAGTTATAATCATCCAATATATTGCTGCTATAATAATTTTAAACATAATGTTGTTAGATCAGTAAAGAATGAGAAAAATGAAAGCTTTTATTTTGTCATCATTCGTTCCTTTTTGAATATTCTTCTTTTCTTTATGTAGGTCCATGTTTCTGATTGATATAATTTTCTTTCTTTCTGAAGAACTTGTTTTAACATTTAAACATTTATTTGTGATCAATGCCCTTCCAATTTTTGTTTGAAAAAGTCTTTATTTTTCCTCCGCTTATGATGGATAATTTCTCTGGATATAGAATTCTGGGTTCCTGGTTTTTTCTTTCAACACTTTAAATATTTCATTCCATTCTCTTTTTACTTGCATGATTTCTGAAGAGAAGTCTGATATAATCCTTATCCATGTTCCTCTATAGATAAGGTGATTTTTCCTTTGGCTCTTCTCCAGATTTTCTGTTTATCTTTGATTTTCTACAGTTTGAACATGACATGCCTAGATATAGGGTATTTATTTTATTTTATTTTATTTTTGGTATTTGTTCTGCTTGGTGTTTTCTGAGCTTTCTAGATCTGTGGTTTGGTATCAATCATTTATTTTGGGAAAGACTCAGTCATTATTATTTCAAATATTTCTTCTGTTCCTTTCTTACATTCTTCTCCTTTGGTATTCCCATTACATGTATGTTACACCTTTTGTGACTGTCCCATATTTATTGGATATTTGTTCTATCTTTTATTCTTTTATCTCTTTGCATTTCAGTTTTGAGAATACAAAACTGATTCTTCAGTCTTGTCCAGTATATTGATGAACCCATCAAAGGCATTCTTCATTTCTGTTACAGTTGTGTTACAGCTGTGTTTATAATTTACACACATAATTATTAAACAAATAATTTAAAAAAATTATTTCTAGCATTTCTTTTTTATTCTTTCTTAGAGTTTTACATCTCTTTGATTACATTATCCATTTGTTCCTGTATGCTTTCCACTTTTTCCATTAGAGCCCTAGGTATGTTAATCATAGTTCTTTTAAACATCTGATAATTTCAATATCTCTGACAATTCCAACATCTCTGCCTATCTGAGCTTTGTTCTGATACTTGCTCCGTCTCTTCAGACTGTGTTTATTGCTTTTTATAACTTGTAAATTTTTTTTATTGAAAACCAGACATGATATATTGTGTGAAAAGAACTGGCTAGGGGCTGGCCATATAGCCCAGTGGATAGGGCGCTGGTATACCACATGGGAGGCCCCGGATTCGGTTCCCAGGGACCTCTCCTAGCGGGCAGACCATCTTGAGAGGGGCAAGCCACCATGGGCGGGCAGAGCCGCCGTAGGCAGGGCAAAAAGCTGCCATGGACAAGGCAAGGCCACCACGGGCAGGGCAGGTCGCCCGCGAACGCGCAGCCAGCCATCCACGAACTGAAGCAGAGCCAGCTGTGAATGGAAGCAGAAGCCGCCCACAAGCGGGGCAAAGCCTCCTGCGTGGTGACTGGTCTCGGCATGTTGCCGCAACGGGGGCGAGACAAAGCAGACAGAGAGGAACACAAGAATGCACACACAGCAAGAGCAAGCAGAAAGGGGGGGGGGAAGTAATAAATAAATTTAAAAATAAATTTAAAAAAATTAAAAAAAAAGAACTGGCTAAATGAGTCTTTGGTGTGATGTTTTATGTCTCTCTGGCTGGAGTTAGGCTGTTTACTGTTTGTTGTAGCTGTAGGTGTCAGAGGCAAAAATTGCCTCCAGTGTCCCTGTTTTGGTACCCCATGCTGTCTTTGAGTTTTCCTAGACATGTCTTCTTAAGCCTTGATGTTCTTTCCATTATAATCCCCTGTTATTATACAGGAGTGCTGATGATGTCAAGGTGAGGTGCTGGGTGAGAGGAAGTATTCTATAATCTTATGATTTAGTCTCAGTCTTTTAGTGAGTCTACACTTTTGGGTTGTAACCTTCACAAGTGCTTCTTGGCTTCCCTCCTCACCCCCACACTCTTAGGTGAGACACGAAGAGGCTGGAGTTGGGTGTTTCCCTTTCCCCAAGCAGGCTGGTTTGTCCTGTTACCTCAATTTTCTGATGACACTAAAAAGAGTTATTGTTTTTCAGTTTGTTCAGCTTTTTTCAAGTTGCTACGATAGGATTACTGACTTCCAAGTCTTTACATGCTGGACTGGAACCTGGAAGTCCCTAAAATTCATTTTTCAAATAAAGAAGCTGAAGTCCCAGGAAGTTGACTTGCCACATAACAAAGCAATAGATAGTTCAGAAAAAGTACTCTCATGCCTATTTGCCAGTCCCTATCAGATCTATAATCCCCTCACCTCGGTTCTAATTAAGAAACTCTATTTCTTCTGCTTCACTTTTAGACTTTTGTTTCTTTTTCAAACCATTACCTTTCAAGCTCCTTAAAGGACTCACTTCTGCAGGAAGGGTTAAATATGAAAGGGTTGAGATGAGTTTGGCAATACAGAACACACCTACTCCTTTCTCTTTGGCAGGATCACTGCAATCCCAGTGAAATAATGGCCCAATAATTAAACTCATCAAGGCCCAGATCCCACACATGTCACTTCCTGATGCACTTCAAAACGTTAATGTGTGAAACAACTTTCCAGCTGATATGTTTTCTGCTCTAAGAACAAGAAGAGAAACAATATTTAATTAAAATTTCAGATTTGTTTCATACACCAAACCAAGAGCTGTGTGGTGTGTCAGATTCTATAAGTGCCCCTTCAATTACAGACAATCATGGGATTTGCAGTATTTGGTTCTGCAGATTAGACTGTAATTGGACAGGATAATTCCTCTCCCCTTTTCTGTGTTTTTCACTTCAGAACTCAGTGGGCCATGCTTAATGGCAATACAGAGCTTTGACAAACACTTGCTTATTCATAGTGTGAAGACAGTTTTTTCTAAGTTCCTTTGAACAGAAATTATATTTATCCAAAGAAGAGAATACCCTGTAGTAAGTGGAAGTCTCCTGAGAGATATGTTACCAAAATGAGGGTGACTGTGAAATAATCCGGGCACAGCAAGAGAATGCCACCTGCCATTCCCTGAGGTTAAGTCTCATGGATCAGGTCTTTTCTTCCTTCCCTCAGCACCTAATGTATACTTCTGCACATCTTAGTTCCTCTTCTTCTCTCTGTTGGCTAACTGACTTACCTTCCTTTCCAGCCTCTGCTATATCACAATATTGCATCAACAAAAGAAGGAGCAACTCTCCTCCCAGCTTCCTGGCCAAGCTCTAAGGAGACTTTGGTCCATGTGCTGTTACAGAGAGATCTAAGAAAAGAAGGTACGTTTAATCAATTCCTGATCTTTATCTCCAGAGTAAGTGTAAGTATATGGTAACCAGTAATGATTTATACTAACAATACATTTTCATCAGAATTCCAGAACCCTTCCTAAGCATGGTCTGTTAGCCCTCCATGCAGTTTTTAACATGGATAGGAAAATGAACATGTTTTCTATGGTTCATAAACAACAGGAATGCACTCAAGGAATCCCAGTTTGTAGTGATTGTAATGATGATTCCTCAGACCCAGCAAAGTCAGAAAAGTGAGTTCACTTGAGACAGGCACTCCCTGAATTGAAAGTTATATGTAAATGCAAGAATGTCAATGAATATGTCTGATACTAGGTGCCTTGGAAATATTATGTATATACTGATTGATTTATGGCTCCACAGAAAATTCTTTCCTTATGTTTAAAAAACTATCTTTTTCATTTTTTAAATGGCAAACGCACTACATATTATAAATTTGAAATTAACAAAGGTGTATAAAAGAACAAGCACAAATCACCCTCATTACCATGCTGTCTCACTCCCCAGAAGTAATAACTGTTAACAGTCTGTTTATATTTGCAAACAGTTTTTCCTACATATGTAAATATATATATATTTCCATTTTTTAAATTTGAGAAGTTCTGAGTTTACAAAACAATCATGCATGCCATACAGGATTCCCATACATTACCCCACCACCAACACCTTACATTGCTGTGACACAAATAAATATACATTTTTTAATAAACTAAAAAGACCTATATACTATTTTGCAAATCATTTTTATCACCTAATAATATATTTTACGGTTCTATAAATATATAAATTTAATTCATGCTTTTTAATTGCCACATAATTTTTTTTTCCAGCTTGAAAGATTTTTAACTCATCTCCCATTGATGGTCATTTATGTAGTTTCCAATTATTTTCTTATGGGAAACAATGCTATAATAAATATTCTTGTGCGTATAAATGCTGTTCTTGTAGCATTGTTTGCAACAAGGAAAGAATTGTTACAATCCTTAGGGAAAGTAAGTTTGTCTTTAATATAACTTGTTAAAGGAAGAATTGCTTTTCAAAGGGTCATTCCAGGTATAAATTAGTTAATTTTGTGACACAGCTTGAAATGATCATTTATTATTCATAAGAATACATGTTGTCTTAGCGGTTCTTCCAGTCTTGGCGAGGCTGATTCCTGTCTGTCCTCAGCTGTAGGTTGCCTGGGCAGCCCTGCTGCTCTCTGCTGGGCTCTCATGTCTGGGGCTAACTAGCTCGTGGCTAGTCTGGAGAGCCTCAGCGTTTTTCCTAAGGTCAAGTCCAGGCATCTCCTCATCACAGACAGAAGTCAATGAGAAGTGGAAAGGTGCAAGTGTTTTTTGTTTGTTTCCCACCCACGTCTCTGCTTGTGTTGTGTTTGCTACTATTTAATTGGTCAACATAAGCGGCATGGTCAAGTCCAGAATGGAAGGGCATTAGCAAGGCGTGAAAAGTTGGGATCATCTGGTAATCAATGATCATAACATATTTAAGGAGTATAGATATTGCCAAATTTCCTTCCTGCATAAATGTACTAATTTTCACTGCTACCAATGTTGTATAAGAGGATTCTGCAACAAAAACAGCATATTTTTACTTTCACTACTGCTCTTCTTTCCTTCTGATATTTGTCACTATGTTCTAAGACTATTGACCAAGTTCATTATGGTTATTGTTTTTTTGTATGTTTTTCTTCTTAAGGGTTTATAAAATGTATGTTCTTTTTGTAACTATAATTTTAATTAAAGAAACTTTAATAGCTCTTTTTTGCTGTAACCACAATTAAAAGGGAACTGATGTTTACTCTTAGTCTTTTCATAAAGCAGCTTCCACATTCTTGAGGTCTAATTTGAACTTCATCTTAGCTAAATGAATTTTGTCATCTGGTAGGTTTTCAAAACATAGTCATGGCTACTGTGTTTTTTGAGATCATTCACATTTAGTAATGGCTTTCTGTTGCTTTTATACATGAATGGGATGAGGATAAACTTATTGGGTAACATGTTTCCCTTAATTATACACTAACTTTTGGAACCAAATATTCCTTTAGAGAGCTCTGAGATAGTTGATATTTTTCCTTGTCCCTTCACTTAGATACTTACTGAACTTCTAACTATGTGCTAGGCACCATTTCAGACACCAAGAATATAAAAATAAACAACACATGCACACACAAATACCCCTGCTCTTCTGGAGCTTAAATTTAGTGGAAGGACACAGCCAGCAGAGAAAATGAATGATTACCTATATTGAATAGGTGAATAGATAAGAAAATAAAAGTAAAGCAAGACAAAGAGGATACAGAGTGCCAGAGTGCAGGGATAATCAGGAAAAGAGTTCATGAGAAGATATCATTTGAAGATGAGGGAGCAAGCCTTACAGATATCTGGAGGAGGAGCATTTTAGGCAGGTTGATGAGCAAGTACAATGATCCTGAGGTTTAGAGCATTTCTGGCATATTGTTGGAACATCAAAGAAGCCAGTTTAGCTGAAACAGTGTGGGCAAAGCAAGGAATAGAAGAAATGAAGTCAGCACGCTAAGGGTGAGATCAGGTTGGGTCTTGTAGATAATTTTAAGAATTTGGCCTACATAGATTAAGATGTGAAAACAAGAGAAGTTGAATAGAGAAGTGGCAAGATGTGTATCAATGATTCAACAGAAATATTCTGGCTGCTTATAGGTGACATTTTTTACTTTGTGCCCCTCCCCCCAGATACTCAAAGAAAACTTTTAATTATTTACCCAAGTTTCAAGTTTAAAATACTTTCTCATTTCTTTCTCTGTGTGTATATATATAAAGTTGTGGTAGTTTTTCCTTAATGTTGTTTCTAGAACACACTTCATCTTTTTGACACACATTTTTAAGGAAGTTTTTTCTATAATGTATTTTAATATCTTTTCCATTTCAATACTCTATTTCATATTTTAGGCAACATTGTTTTTCTGTTTATGAATCACTGGTGTTTGTCCTCTTGTCATCTTTAAATTACTCTCCTTTTTTGTATCTTCTTTATTTGGTATGATTTTCTCAAAACTATTCTCTACAACACATTTACTTATCTCTCATTTTTATTCCTTTTTTGGTTCATATTTATTTTTAATTCTTAGCTATCTGTTGTCTTCAACTTTTTCTTATCCTTTCTTTAAAAATAAAGCCTTATTCTCTTATTTTATCCCCTCTTAGATATCTTGTTTCACAGAGCAATTTCTCTAATATCATTAACAGTGCAAAATCTAAAAGTATCTAATTTCTTGGAGCATGCCTTACTCTAGAAGAGATTTGTTTCCTGTCTTTTAGTATACTACATTCCTTTATTTTTCATTTTTTCCCTGCTCTAGTATTTTCCCACTGTTCCTGAACCATTTGTTTTCAGGCTTTTAATTTCTGATAGGTGACAATGCCTTCTAGGTTTTCTCATTGCCCCCACATAGTGAGGGTAATTCTATTTGGCTCTCCTCTGTTTTTATCTGAGCCCTCTTTGCACCTCACCTTATAATGCAAGCCTGAGGCATGGTGCTGATGGTTTAATGTTCTCTTACTCTGTTCCTGGGGGAAGGGGGGGAGCGGTTGGAAACAACTCTCACCTACTAGGGACCTCAATTATGTTTCTACTTTCTTTCCCCATCGATTTATTAGAGGTCTGTATTAGCCAGAGAGGTGCTGATGCAAAATATCAGAAATCTATTGGCTTTTATAAAGGGTATTTATTTGGGGTAGAAGCTTACAGCCACCGGGCCATAAAGTGTAAGTTACTTCCCTCGCCAAAGTCTATTGCCATGTGTTGGAGCAAAATGGCTGCTGACACCTGTGAGAGTTCAGGCTCTCTGGGTTCCTCTCTTCCAGGGGCTTGCTTCTTTCCAGGCTCAGTTCCTCTGCTGCCTCCACAAGGCCAGCTGTAGACTATCAGGTAAATGGCTTGTCTTTTATCCTGGGTCCTTCTCTTCTTCCTCACGGATGAAATTCCTCTGTGTGCTTACCTCCCCTGGCTCCAGCATTAAAACTCCAAACTCCCTTCTCTGTGGTGCAGTTTCTCTGTGAGTCCCCACCCACTAAGGGGGCGGGGATGCAATGTCCTACTGACGAGGCCCAATCAAAGTCCTAATCATTATTTAATCAAGTAAAAGTAAAACCTCTGAATCCAATATACTCTAGTATGCCCAGAGGAAAAGACCAGTTTACAAGCATAATCCAATATTTCTTTCTGGAATTCACCAGTAATATCAAACTGCTACAAGGCCTTTGCTGGGGGGCTCTACTCTGGTGAAGAGTGACCTTGGGTTTTAGATTGCTTCCCCCCTCAGGGGAAGTGCACCAGTTTGGTGGGTTTTGGTGGTCCTTTTGGTTTCTGGGAGTCGTTCTTTGTCTGTGGCAGTAGAGCAGAGTTTCTAGAAGAATGTTCCATCTTTTTTACCCTTGTAATTCTTTTATCTATCTATTTATTTATTTATTTATTTATTATTATTTTTTTATTTTTTATTTTTTATATATCTATATACATTTTTAGGATACATTGATTACATGAATGTTACACAGAGATTCCAGGAGTACCCATATGCCACCCCCCACCCCTCCCACAACCCCCCACATGCACATCCCTAAGTGTGGCATAACGCCTCTAATAGTTACACACATTTTGGGGCTTTGCCATCAGACATAGATCACAGTTCAG
>PVKH010026748.1:0-13155 GCA_004027955.1 Chaetophractus vellerosus
AAAAAAGACTGGGAATGGGGAGGGTCGGAGTCTGGTATGACTGGGTCATCAAGAAAGGAAATCCTAAAAGAAAAAAGTACAAAAGAGAAAAGGAAGAAAATGGAAATTTCAATTTAATTAGCCCAGTTTATCTGAGTCCAACTAATTTTTTTCCAGAAGAATTTACCTGAACTATATTTCATATAGATAAATTAATTAATAAAAACTTTAAATACACATACAACAGAAGTCCAAAACACAATGAGAACAAAAGAAGCGGTGAGCACTATGCTTGGTTATGTGTAAATACTAGTTGAAGATGAATCTTCTGATCAATTGAGAAACCATAGTGCATAGAGATTTTTTCTTGTGTGAATTATAAAATATTAATTCAGGTATGATGGCTCATGCTTTAGTTTTATGCCTTCCTTCATTTGGCAAATGTTTATTAAGTCCTCACAGTTAGTTAGATGCTGTGAGGGCTATGCAGCGACATGGGAATGCATAGAGGCAAAATCCACCATTGTTGCCTCTATCATCAGGGTCCTGGCAGGAAATAGATGGTGCCCTCAATCAGGGTAACTGAGAGTTTAGTGAAGGTACCATTTACAAAAGTATTGGCAGGGCTAAGGGAAAACATGAGGGACAGCTAACAACATTGGAGAGCCATAATTACCCCTAAACCTGAAGGGGAAAGAGGAAGGAGCAGTTACTGGAACCCAGTGCCATCTGTAGCTGTAGCTATGGCTGTAGCTGTGGGAGAAGGCTGCCTGATAGGACCTGTGGCCTTCCAGAGAGGAATGCTGACACACCACATCCTAGCAGGGAGGAGACTGGGCTGTAAAGACCACATACTCTCCTCACACCCTCTGATTTCCTCCTAGTGGCTGTCCTTGGCTAAACTCAACCAAAAGCCAGGGAACAAGAGAGCCCATTGACATAATTCACAAAGGTCAGTGCCCTGGTATACAAAGCAGGGTGGAGAAGGACAGAGGGTGGCTCTAGAGGGGCAAACATCATATCCAGTGCACTAACCTTGAGACGTGCCTACAGAGAAAGCTATAGGCACAAAATAAGGAAACAATACAAAAGATACCACAAGATAAATGATGAGGTGTATAGATGGGTGGGGGCATGGTCTGACTCAGGGAAGACTTCTAGGAGAAGAAGAGTACTTCTTTGGTTGGGCCCTTAACGATGGGGAAGGATTAATTTAGCAGAGAGGAATGAGGAGGATAGTGTCATTAGGGGGAGCAGTGAGAACAAAGGCATGGAAACAGGAATAAATATGATACAATTGAGAGACCATATCCAACTGGCTGAAGCACAAAACAGGTAGATGTAGTAATGAAAATATCAGGGGCTTTCTGTGAGAATGATGATCCACTTCCACTTCTGAAAATTTTCTTTCAGTTTTTTTACTGAGTGCTTGCTGTATGTATGCTTTGTACTCTACAAGGCGGTTGGGGAGAAAAGGCATAGCAGATAGGATATCTAGCCCTAAGAACCTTTCATTTTCATTTGACATTCACATGAAGCAGTTACCTGGTTACCCACAGAACAGTCCAAATGCCTGAGTGGCATCTTGGTGTTTAAAGAAGGGACTGGTCCTAGAATGTGGAATTCCTGAAGTGTGTTCATTCACTTATATTATTTCTTCATTCAACAGACATTTTTGGAGGGTCTACCAGGTGCCAGGCACCAGTCAGTAAGGCACAGATCCTTGGGGTGATCTGATTCCAGAAGCCAGCAACTGAGGGCTTGACTCAGCTTGCACCTCACCTAGATCAGACAAGAACTAAATGAAATGTATTCTTCCAAAACATCCCCTAATGAATCCACAACAGGTGCTCCCTAAATATTTGTTGACCAAATGGATGTGATAAGTAATTAAAAATGAAGAAACATTATAAATTCCGATGATGTTTTGAAGTGGGCTGTGAGGTGGCCATTGATATTGATTTCCAAAATCTAATAGTGCAGGGACCTTGTCTGTCTTGTTCACCAAAATAATCCTATCTTCTATCCCAGAGCCTGGTACAGTGCTAGAACACAATTTATATAGGCTGAATAAATGCTGGGATGAATTAATAAATGAGTGCATTCTTGAATAAACCTTGAATAAGGTTGTTTGGGATGATGACCCCTCCCCGCCCTTGAGGAGGTGTAGTTACTGGTGGAGCCTGTTAAATAGTCCTTCAGACTTTTTATGCCTACTCATTGTAAGTGCGTCTTAAGTTTTCTCATTTTAATTCATTATTAGTCCCAGATTGCAGTTGTTTATATAGCTCTAAATATAAGACTTGGGGGAAAAAACATGCCCTGCGTTGCTTTTGAAAGGCAGCGCCTGCGGGCAGCACACTGCAGACCCAGTGCTTTTCCCTCCGACCTCGCGCCCAGGTTGTGTGTCCCTGCGGCCGGCCCGCCGGAGTCAGAGACACTTGCTGCCCTGTGGGTGGCTCCTGGGCTCCTTTTACCTTTGTTCCTCTCTTTGAGCATTCGAACTTCTTTTCCCACAGCCATTAAAATCATTTTAAGTCATTCTGACAGGCTTCCAGTAAACACCAAATGAGAGGCACAGCCGCGAGAAAAATTATCTACCTGCGTGGAATAGGTTATTATTTTAATTTGTAATCTGAGTGACATTCATTTCGGAGAAGAGGGTATTGGGGTGTGGGCCCTCCCCACTCCCCACCCCATTTACTCAACAAAGAGTGTGTGTGTGTTTTTTTTTTTTTTCCTTAATAGGTAGCTTTAATCCCACTGACTTGTTAATTGTGATACCTGAGGGTAAATTCCCATTTACTGGCTTTTAAATGTTGCATTTTTAAAAAATTTGCCATTGGACACAAATAGAGATCTAAGTTCAAAATGATTATAGAAACTGAAAGTCAGGCAAGATTAAAGTTGTCGGATGATGATGACTGCGTGGTCATTTTAACTTTAAGGAGGGCAGGCCTCCTTGTACAGTGAATCACATTTACACAACCAGGTTTCTCTAACAGTCAGCTTTCAGTTTAACAATTCCTGCCTCTGTGAGGATGAGACAGGAGATCCGAGGCTTTCAGGTGTCTCTAAGATCTGGGAATACCCACTGCAATCCAATTGTGGGTAAGATGCGCTGTGCAACAAATCCTTGTGTTTATATTTAGAAAGAAATAGAAAATGATTGTTAGTGCTGATGGCATCCTGCTGACTTGAAGACGGAGTTTGCAATGAGGGGGTTTTCAGAATCTTGTGGCTGAGATGGAATGAATTCTTTTCACTTGGACAAAAGATTATTTATGATGAAAACCTTAACCCATGTACTCTAAGACAGACTGAACGATAAAAGAAGTGAAAAGAAGTCTGAAACACATGGATGAAAAAAATGTTTTAAACATGTATGCCTGGAAGGGAATTATGCATTTGCTACTTCCAGTTCTGAGTATTTGTTCCAATTGGTGAAATTCTTTTCTTGTTTTAAAACAAGAAAAGGATTTCCTCACTGCTAAATATATCTAATAGCAATATGCAGATGTCTTTGTCAGCATTCAGTTTCCAATTATATACGTAATATTCTAAGCAAGTTTTACTTCAGATTATGAAATTTAACTGGTATACAATGTTTTCTCTCGTAATGATTATTGTGGGTACTATATAAAAATAAAATTACATGTTTTGAATATACTTGACACAACTGTAATATTTTAGATGGTGGGAAAAAGTATTTTTTTTCCTTCCAGAGGTTTTTCAGAGATGAAAAAATTCTGCTTGTATTGAAATATGGGACGTGGAATCGCAGTTGAGAAGTTTAATTTGGAATTATTTAAACATTTTTAAAACGTCTTTTGAAACTTCAGCAATGATAAACTTATATATCATAAAATTAATGATATTTTTGTGACTTTCTGTCAAAAGGTAATCTAATTTTTAGGCTATTTTGGGGTAAACCCCAGGTTTTTTTTTTTTGTTGTTGTTGTTGTCTTGTTTGTTTCTTTAGGAAGTACTGGGTAATGAACCCAGGACCTCATACATGGGAAGCAGGCTCTCAACCACTGAGCTACATCTGCTCCCCAATGAGAGTTGGTTTTTCCATTTTGTTTGTTTTTGTTTTGTTTTTAGAAGGTACCAGGAATGGATCCTGGGACCTCATACATGGGAAGCAAGTGCTCAACCACTTGATCTACATCTGTTTCCCAAACCCTAGGTTTTTTAGCAAATAAGCAAAGAAATGATGTCTTGATGATATGATGATTTAAACTTTTTAAAGTTATTTGGGGGGGCCGGCTGTAGCCCAGTTGGTAGGGTGCCGGTTTACCACATAGGGAACCGAACCCGGGGCCTCCTCGAGTGGGCAGACCGCCTTGAAAAGGCAAGCCGCCGCGAGCAGGGCAAGCGCCCGCGAGCAGGCAGGCTGCCATGGGGTGAGCTGACTTGGCGGGTCGCTGCAGCGGGGGGGAGACAAGCAGACACAGAAGAACACAAAAATGAACACAGCAAGAACAAGCAGAAAGGGGGGGATATGTAATAAATAAAAAAAATCTTAAAAAATAGTTAATTGATAATATTGCAATCTCAAATGAAACTTAAAAATAATTATTTCAAATATCCTCAATTCTATGTATGGTCAGGATAGGTGAGGATACTATAATAAATAGACCCACACAAGCCATCTTCAAGTTGTGGCTTCTATGGTCACCTTGGTTATCCCCATCACAGCCAGCTGGAAGGGAGAAAGTACAGAGGAGTGAAAGTGGGAGATCTTTATAGGCCAAGGCCTGGAAGTGGCACATATTACTTCTGTTCCCATTTCATTGACTGGAACTCAGTCACATGGCCACCTAATGCAAATGTCATCTAGCATTGTGCCTAAGAAAAGAAGACACAGATTTTGACGAATAGTCAATAGCCTCTGCCATAGTCTAGCACCTTCCTGCCCTAGCAGAATGTGTGATGCAGAGTGGGTCCTCCCTTAAAATTTGCTGTATTGAGTATGTGCGAATTACCTTTCAAAGTTGTCTAATTTCTATAATGTAGCAATAGGATAGTCATGCTATTTTCTATTTTGCTATGGTGACTTGGCAAATTATTGTGTAGTCATTTATACCCAATTTGTTACAGGAAGAATTAAAGATACAACAATGTGACTGGATAAAATAACTGTCATATTTTTCTATGGTTCCATGCAGTTTTCAGAATTACAATGTTGAAATTTCATAATTTATTAAAATGAACACAGCAAGAACAAGCAGAAAGGGGGGGAATTATGGTAGACATAGTTTTGCTTTAATACATATGTTGGATGAGTACTTTAGATCCCACAGATGCTGATTTGGTTGAAGTAATTACTTAGGGTAAATTCCTAGAAGTGGAAATATTGGATCAAAAGGAGTAAACAGTTGCATGATTTTTGCTAGCTATTGACAGTGTTGGCAGAAGTGATTGTAGGGTTTACTTAGCAAGGCTGCAGCCTTATCAACCTAAATGGTATTTGAAACCTGTTTCATTGCCTAAAATGTGCAAGGTGATATCAATTGTTTTAATTTCTATTTCTTTGATTATTAGTGACACTTCCTTATGACTTTTCCCCCTCTTTTGGGTAGTAGTCCTTGTAATAGTTAGATTATGATGACTTGTTGAGTGCTATTAATAATGTGCTACTGAGAAATAAAATTTACTTAAAAACTTCAGGACAAAACAAATCTAGAATTCTTCTGAGGTTTGGAGATTTGTTTTTCAATAGCACAGCCATTTTTATTTTATTTATTTATTTTTATTTTACCAGGAGGTCCTGGGGATCGAACCCAGGTCTCTCCATATGGGAGATGGACACCCAACCATTTGAGCCACATCCGCTCCCTGGAGATTCTTAAGAGTCCACAGATGTGATTTAATTAACCACAATGCCCCTGGAATTATAGGCAAAATGTTGTACATAGGCCCTTAAATATATATTTTCTGGGTATTTTAATGAAGTTCTTCTTCTGCTTCCATTCTACTTCCTCCTGGGACCAATATAAGAAAGATGAATTGTTTTGGTCCTACATGTATAATAAATGAATAAATTGTTATCTAGTGTTATCTTCTCTGAGTAGACATACATCCCACTAGCATGTGAGCTTCATAGTGGTAGGATTCTTTTTTTTTTTTTATCATCAAGGTATCCCCACAAGTTAGAACAGAATAGTGGTGAGCAGTTGATTATTTATGGAAAAACTTAGTGAGCCAAATAATTTCCAAGTGGGAAAAATGCATACCTTGACATCTCATTGAAAAGGCAAAAAACAAAACATAACAAAACAAAAAACCCAATACAGGATGGTGCAGTGATCATTGCTTCAACAAATATATTGGGCACTAACTGTGTATAAGATACTATGCTAGGGACCACGAAGGATATAATGATAAATAGCTCATAGTCTCTTAAGGTCAGTGGCCACACCAAAGGAAACTTTGGAAGGGAACGGGATTTCACCCCAATGTAATCTCCAATGCCATCTTCCCCTCAAATAAGTACTCTTTGAAATGGAAAATTGATGTTTTCATTAATCTTTAAAAATGCGAATAAAACTATATTTATTTTTTTACTTACTTCTCCCCCTGGCCCCCACTGTCTTCTCTCTGTGTCCATTTGCTATGTGTTCTTCTGTATCTGCTTGTTTTCTCTTTAGGCAGCACTGGGAACCGATCCTGGGACCTTCTGGAGTGGGAGAGAGGTACTCCATCTCTAGCACCACCTCAGCTCCTTGGTCTGCTGCATCTTTTACTGTCTCTCCTCTGTGTCTCTTTTTGTTGTGTCTTCTTGCTGTGCCAGCTTTCCATGTGAGCCAGCACTCCTGCGTGGGCTAGCACTCTGCGTGGGCCAGCACTCTGCATGGGCCACTCTCTGCTCAGGCCAGCTCGCCACGCGGGTCAGGTTGCCTTCACCAGGAGGTCCCAGGAATTGAACCCTGGACCTCCTATATGATAGATGGGAGCCCAATCTCTTGAGCCACATCCGCTTCCCTAAAGGTATCTTTAGAAAACTTTGCCATTTTATGGATTTTTCAAAAATACAATCTAAATAAAAAGAAAGCGCTTAATATTCCAAAAAATTTTTGATAAGTCCCTTATACTACTTATCCCTTTCCACCCCAATTGCGCCTATATAGAATTCTGGAATAGCATTGTGTAAGACAAAAAAGTTAATGACATGAGTAATTATGATACAAGTGTGATGGTTAGGTCCATGGGTCAACTTGACCAGGTAATGGTGCAATTGTTTGGTCAAGCAAGCACTGGCCTAATTGTTACTGTGAGGACATTTTGTGGACTTAAAATCATCAGTAAATTGATTGTGTCTCTGGCTGATTACATCTACAATCAAATGAGGAGATTGCCTTCAACAATGAGAGACATCTCATCCAATCAGTTGAAGGCCTTAAAAGGAGAAGTCAGAAGAGAGAATTTCCATCTCTACTTCAGCCAGTCAGTTTCTCCTGGGGAATTCATTGAAAACCTTCATTGGAGTTCCCAGCTTGAAGCCTGTCCTAAGGAAGTTGGATTTGTGCATCCCCACAGTCACCTGAGACAATTTTTATAAAATATCATGATATTTATAGATTTCTCCCATTGGTTCTGTTTCCCTAGAGAACCCTGCCTAATATAACAAGGTAGGAAATGTTAGGATCTTAAGAAATGTGTATGTAAAATATTATGACGATTTGGCAGGAGAGATCATTACATTTTCAGTTAGTATTTCTGGCTGCAAACAATGGAAACTGTCTCTGGCTAATTTTATAAAGGCATTCACTGGAAAAGTATTGAGTTCTTCTTAAAATCAAAAGAAAGGCCAAAGAAGCCAACATTGGCAGGAGCTGGAGCAGGGCAGCTGCAGGGCTCATAAACAATAACAGATGAGTTCTTCAGCCATTTTCCAGGCTTGCTTCACTCTGCTTAAAATCGAATTCCAGGGAAGAGGGATGGAGAGAATGTGCTTCTGTTTGGGCTAGTTTATACTACTTCTCCACTCCCTCACCGGCAAGGGTGGGGCATTTTGAGGTATAGTCCCATTAAGATTGCATGCAATTAGGTCAGTAAAGTAAAATTGATATGCTCCTTCTAAATGAATGATGAATGAATGCCAGGCAAGAAGAAAGTCATAGGTGCCCACAGCCCTTATTGGGGTCAGAGAAGTCATCACGAAAGAGTTGGCATTGGAATTATGCCTTAAAATAGTAACAATCATATGTATGGGGATGGGGAGAAGAGTTAGGGTTGGAGGAAAGAGACCACAGTCTGAACAAAGGCATAAAGGGAGGACCAGATCACAGCACCTGTCCTGTAGGAGAGTAGAGAGTGGTTCAGTTTGGATAGGGTACAAAGTAAGAATATATCACAAAGAATCATGGATGCCAGGCTAAGGAATTTGGATTTTATCTACAAGCAATTAATTGACTGAAATTTTTGAGATGGGGAGAAGTAGTTATGTAATTAGGATTTTTAAAAATGTAGTTTCCTCTGGTGACAGTGGATGAATGAGAGGGGAAGAGATTGGAAGCAGGAAGACCATTTAGGACATTATTGCAAAAGTTTTTACTAAAATAGACATAGAAACCAGGAAAATAGACGAAAGAGCCCAGAAATAAACTCACATATATGGTTGACTGATTTTCAACAAGAGTGCTAAGACCATTCACTGGGGAAAGAATAGTCTCTTCAACAAATGGTGCTGGGAAAACTGGATGTCCACATGCAAAAGAATGAAAGTGTACCCCTACCTCACACCGTGTAAAAAAATTAGTGCAAGATGGATCAAAGTCCTAAATTTGAGCTAAACTATGAAAATATTAGAAGAAAACATAGGGAAGAATCTTCATGACTTTGGACTTGGCAATGGCTTGTTAAATATGATGCCAAAAGCAGAGGCAACAAAAGAAAAAATAGATAAATTGAACTTCTTCAAAATTAAAAACTTTTGTGTACCAAAGGACACTATCAAAAGAGTGAAAAGACAAACCACAGAATGAGAGAAAATATTTGCAAATCACGTATCTGATAAGGGATTAATATCTAGAATATATGAAAACTCCTACAACTCCACAACAGCAACAAAAACCAAACCACCTGATTTTAAAAAGGTAGGCAAAGGACTTGAATAAACATTTCTCCGGAGAAGAATATTTTTCTTTTGATTTTTTTCCCAACCATTTAAAAATGTAAAAAGCTTTCTTTTCTTTGTATGCCAATACTCATGGCAGCGTTATTGTATTATTGTATTTAAAGTAGTGGTTAACCTGAGAGAGAAAACATGAGAACAAATTAATATCTCAATAATTTGTCCTGCTATACTTGTTTATGTTTCAAATGAATAATTTTTCTTTTAGTTTTCTTTCCTAATGTCACATGGTGTTTGTATTTGTTAAAATACAGGTAAGGCTAAAGTAACGAAAACATTCCAAAATACAATGGTTTAAACAAGATAGAAGCTTATTTCTCTTTCAAGTAACAGTTTGAGGGTGGGCAGGGAGACTTGGTGGTGTCAGAGGCACGGGCTGCTTTATCTTTTACTATTTCATCCTCAACCCACAGCTTTCAACCTAAGGTCTAAGATGACTGCTCTCGCACCTCCCATCACATTTATATTCCAGTCAGTGGAAGCAGAGAAAGAGGAGGAAAAAGCACGCCCCGTTCCTTTAAATGTATGACCTGGAAGTTGTATGTATCCTTCTGTTCACGTCCATTGGCCAGAACTTAGTGATATATCTACAACTAGCTGCAAAGGTGTTTGGAAGTATAATCTTTATTTGGGAATCTGAGTACCCAACTACAACTTGGGGGTTCTATTCATAAAGGAAGATGGGTAGAATAAATATTGAGATGATAGTGTAAGAGAGCAATCAGTCTCTGCCAAGTGGTATTAGATATTCTTTTAAAAAATTCAGTATTCTATGCAGAGATCATTTTACTGCCTCAATGTCGGGGGGATGGGGGGAGTAGGGGACATTCTAAATATATTATAATGATTAACTTAAACCCTAAAAATAGAAATCAGTTACTGTTTGGAGCTTCCAGGGTTTTTACCCCTGTCAAGTCCATAAAATGCATTCAACAAATATTTTTGAGCCCCTTTTGTGTCAAGTACTTTTCTAGGCAGATAAACATCCCCCATTTCCCATACCACTAACAATTTTACTCTAAAATATCACCTCCGTTGAAGACATTACCTTAAAACAGGCAGTAAAGCCTCCTAGAAGCAGGCAGAGGGAGGGTTGGGAGCAGCACGGTTCGAATACAAAGTGAGGAGTGGTTGGGGGCACTCCAGCCCCTCAAAAATCTCTTATCAGCCCTCCAATTCACCCCCAGTAAACACGGAGTCCAAAAACAGTCTGTACTGTGCAAACGCAGTTTCTAGGGAAGTCCTCTGATCCCCTTTTCTACCAGATTGCCACACTTATCTCTGAGAAATTCTAGACCACTCTTGGTGTGGGGATTTGGACCGATACTTGGGTGCAGACTCTCTCGCAGCCCTCCTAATGGAAAGAGAACAGCCGGTCCTGACGCGAGAATCTACCTGCATGTGTCAGTGTCTTTCTCAAGTTGTATTTTTCAAAGAGAAAAGAAAAGAAAAAGCCTGCCAACACCAAGCGTCCCACCTGGCCTGACTTCAGAATGTTTGTGATTAAGATATTCTGCTTATTGTTAGAGATCTAGGACCGACTCTCTCCACATAAATAGAAGCTCTGTTTCTCAGCTGCCTGCGCGCATCCTCTTACATGTCCTTAGGGTGCTAGAACAGCAGGACTTCTCTAAATGGTTCTTAGACTCTAGGAACATGAAAAGAAACAGCGAAGGGCTCCTGAAAGCATTTACATTTACGAGTAATATGTATCGACAGTACGTTTTTCCTTTTCTTGCTATAAAGTGAAAGCCTTTGTGCGCCGCTTTCCGTTGCTAACACCAAGGGTAATTGAGGCGGCAGCAGCGTGGCCAGCCGCAGGAGGTGGCCGAAATTAATTAAGTGAGGCGGTTTGGACTGCCCATCCTCACTCCTTAGCCACTCCCGTGTACTTTAACTGGTTGGGATTCAAGGAGCGCGGAGGGGGAGGGAAGATTGGTGCAGACATGCAATGTAGGAAGAACCGAGAACTATTTGTTTGGGGTTCAGTCACTTGTCAGGTGGTTGGAGAGGAAGCCACAGAAGAAAAAGAATTCCCTTGAATTTCTATAGCAGGAATCAGAGCAATTAAGTACAAAGAGTAGTTAACACTTACTGAGTGCCCGATATATGCCAGACATTGTTCTAAGTGCTTTACATATAATTATCTGATCTGATCCTTACAGCCATTCTCTGTGGCAGGTGCTCTCATTATTTCCATTTCACAGCTGAGGACACTGAGGTCGGGAGAGGTTAAGGATTTAAGCGGCAGACCCAGGATTCTATCCTTGGCAGCCTGACTCCAGAGTTAGCACACCTACCAGTGGGCTACACTATTTTGTAGATACTTGACCCTGGGCTGCCATTTTCTTCTAGATTTATAGCTTCAGTTTTTGCCACAGGTGACAGCCTAGCTCTGTATTTCCTAACAGAAGAGGAAATGAAATTAAATTGTAAACAGGGCAATGCTGGAAAAAGTGTGGTTTTAGGAAAAAGCTGCAGTCAAATACTGTGTGCCTTTTTCTGACTGCCTGCTAGCACATTTCTTACTGTAGGGCAATACAGTATAATAGTCCTGGAATCTGTATAAAGCAATTAATTTATTTTTTTGAAAAATGATAACGACTTTGCTTTCATCTTAAGCATTGAGGGTGGCAAAAGACTGATAGCACCCTCAGAAACATGCACTCAGCAAGATTCCCTAAATGGTTCTTTCCTTTCCAGTCCTGACCCAGTAACCTCTGGGCCATTCTATTCCCTGGAACCTCCTGTAAAGGGCCCTGAAGAGTATGCTGATGCCTGCAACATCCTTTTAGGATACGAAGACCTGTAGATAAATGCTCTTGGGGACAGGGAACATATCAAAACGTAATCCTTAATCATAACAGAATTGAGTTAGGTTTGAACCCAGCAGTCAGAGAATGAAAGGTGAGTGCATTAACCTACCATATTATCTATATAGGAATTTTATATCTTAAAGGGAACAGACATCCCTGCAAAACAATCATGAACTGCGATTAATGAGTTACAGGTGACCCTCAGACACGGGAAGGTTGACTTTGGATAAGCACCCACAAAGGTCAAGTGCTTATCTGAATTAACCACAGGTCTTGGATCTGGGGTAAAAATAAAGGACTGGAAATCCCCTAGGGAGAAGCTTTCTTCAACATGAGTTTTGTGCTCTTTCGTACCTTCTGCTAAATTCCGCATTGGACTGGACTAGCCCCTTGTGGCATTTCCACCATATCTCTGGCCTAAACCAGAACTTGAAATTGTGGCAACAGTATGGAAACCCAGAGCAAACTTCTTTTCAGACTTCTTGGCTTTCAGGATGCGTGCTGTAGGCTAATTATGTTTGCTAACAAAGAATTAAGTCTTTCGACAGAGCCTTTATAAGAGTTGGACGTGAACTTTACAACTGTAGTCACTTTTGCGTCGCACCTAACTTGAGGATTTGGGTTTGTCTGGTTGTGCTGTGCAAATATGTGGTGGTAATGATAACTTTCTGTGTTTATTGCTATCATCCTTGGGGCAGTTTTAATACTTCCATTTAAGACAGGATAATTTATCCCAAGTAGTGCTGTGTCCTTCATTTATTACATTAAGCAGAGTTGTATAGCTACCTAGTGGTATCAACCATAAAATGTATCTGCTGGGCGCTGTCCTAGGACCTTCCTAGGAGGATGAGCAGACTGGGAGAAGCTTACTGGGGTGAGGACAGACCAGGTTTTGGCTTTAGGAGACGTTCAATATGGGAAGGTGGTCAAACACTCACTTAATACAAAACAACAGGCCATCTTCACTGGCAGATAGAATCCTGAATCAGGTGTGCTGTCAATAGTAGAGCTACAATCAGACAACCTTCCTGTGCCCTACCCCCTCCAGAACTTGGAAATGAGAGAAATGAGGTGCCCACTGAGAAAACCAGGTGGACTGTTACAGAGCATAGATATGCAAAGTTTTCTTGCTGCCCTAGAAGGGCCCTAAGAAACCTGATCAAATCATTAACATATTCAAAGAAAGAATGTGTTAATCAGAAGAAGGGTAGCCAGTCCTGG
>PVKH010026749.1:0-13148 GCA_004027955.1 Chaetophractus vellerosus
AAATGTTTACTTAATGTAAGTACCTTAGGTATTTAGCCAAGATTTGGATCCAAAATCTTTAGCTGGAGGTTCTGGTATTTAATGGCCACACTGTAATGTCTCTCAAATCATCGCAAGGTTTTATATTTACTCTAAAAACAGCTGTGAAAATACATACCAAATAAGTTCAAGGAAAAGAGGGTGGAAATGGTATAATGCTTTCATTAATCCCAAAATTTTATATGAATATATTAAGTATGATATTATTCTAGCTGATTATATAATTTATCTTTGTTTTTAGTTATAAAGGATATGGTTTATCTTTTTAGGATTTTTTTTCTTGAAAATATTATATAATAAATGATAATGGGTGAAGAAATTAGGTTAATCATAGAAACCCTAAGGAAAAAAAATGGTAAAGTTTGAAACTCAGTAATTTTATATTTAATTTTACATGTAAACAAGTTAACAATTTAATAATTCATATTATATGTGAGAAGTGAATAGCCCAATTGGCAAGTGGTTATAAACTATCATTTCTGTTTATCTTAACAGGTAATAGACTTGATAATTTGGGGGAAGGACTTGTCTTAGTGAAAATTTCACTATGGGGCAATTCTGCTTTAATCCTAAGAAACATTTGATATTGTGTGAATTTCTTGTCTTTTTAAAGCTCAATTCATCTGATATGCCTTTAGTATTTTTTGTAGAACTGAAGTGAAATCATTTTCTACCCAAATTTGAATTTGTTAGAACACCTTTGAAAAGAAAAGTAGGAAAGCACCCCCATGTGAAATAAGTAGAGATGACCTACTTCCTAATGTGTTCTTCTATAGCTCATTTACACAATAGAATCCTTGTGATCTTGTCAAGTACCCAACTTCAATATAAAAAATTTCATCTTCATTAAGTAGAAGGTTGTCAATCATCCGTCAAAATCAATCAGTGTAAATAAATAGTCATAATAGTTATAGGTTTCAATTATAAATTCTAATATATAATTAAAATATATGTGCAGATATAGAACCTTAATAAAGCACTAATGTTATTTAGGAAATTATTGTAATGTACCCAGTTGTTTTTAAGGATCTAGAACAGGGGTTCTTAACCAGGGGTCCCCTGAAAGATTTCAGGGGGTCTGTGAGCTTAAAAAATCAATTTATTATCTTTATTTTCTCTTACTTCCGATGTTGAGTGTCATAAAACCATCTGCTGCTACATACTGAGGAGTCCATGTTTCCACCTGACTGGCAAAGGGGTCCGTGAAACAAAAAAAAGGTTAAGAACCTCTGCTCTAGAAAGTTCCTAAACATTGTAGAGCAAACTCAAAGTGAAATTCCTTAGCTATTTTCATTTGGAAAGGTGGAAACTACAAGCATTAGATTGTCTTGGAATTATTTCTTAATATGAATTTAGACATGCTATCTCTATATTGCTCTTATTATCTTTAAGAATTATGTGAGTATGTGTGTGAATGTGTGTGAAAGGTTATTTGCATATCTGTAAGCCTCATGCATGTCTGTCTGTATTTTGTTCCAAGGATTACCCACAATAGATTCAAAAGCAGGTCTTTAGTAAACAGGAAGATTATTGTGAAGGATCGTCTCATCTTCAAGTATATAGGAATTGGAGCATTAATTCCCACCATGGGTTAGTGTACAGTTCTCCTTCCACTTAGGATTTCTCTTCACAGAATAATTCATGCTTTAGAAAATGTTGGGCCAAGAATCTTTTTTCTTCCTTTGGGTCATCTTTGTGAGATCAAGAATATTCTAGGAAAACAGAAATCTTTATTTGAATAGACGGAATTCACATAAAGGAGGGAGGATTAGTATGGCAAAAAATTGTAAGACATATAATCTTTCTATGTTGTCAGTGGAGAAGGGATGGTCTGGATCTTGATAACAAAGTTGAGAATTGGGATATACCCACAAAAAGAATTATTTGAAGTATTCGAGTTAGTATATATTCTCCTTTGATTTTGGGGACAATTATATTTGGTGTTAGTTTCAAGTCTTCTTTTCATTTTGTAAACTCCTCTAGTTGACTCCCAACATTTGGTAAATACCCAAATAGACATGGAGTAGAATTGCTGGGGAAATACAAGTTTAGTTATGTCCGTACTTAAGGTGGGGCAATGATGGGAAGTAAGATCTTTGCAGCTCCCTTAGTGACAGTGGTTCCAGAATTCAAGTTAGTTTGAATAACACACCAGCAGGGGCCTGAGGTAGAAAGATGAGTTTCCACCTGTTACAGACTTCTTATTAGGAGACATATCACAATGCAGAGGCAGGATGCAGTAGAAAATGTTCAGGAAATGAAACATCACCAATAGACTAATATGCAAAAAGAAGCTGACTCTTGAAGGAGATGAGTGGATTTTTCTGTTGTGGATATTGGGACTATGTAGTTGGCTGGTACATGGAATATGCATACAAAAATTACATACAGAAAATCATATACATACAATGGTATATACAGCCATCTCCTAAGAATAAATGATGCTTTTAAAAAATAGCAATGAATAAATTCAACACCAAAGAAAAACATCTTAATCTGCACTTATGTATACACAGACATATTTAGTCATGGAACAGACACATACACATACACATACACAAACAGGTGGACACATACTTACGGACAAATATATATACCCTGACAGATAAGCACACATGTAGAAGTAAAGAGACAAACACCTGTAGGTATAGAGTGACAGGTAGAAAGTAAGAGACCAACAGACAGCAATGGCCAGACCAAAAGACAGGGATAGATAAACTGACAACCAACCAGAAACATACCACTCAGAGAAATAGATGGACAGGCAGAGAGACAAGCACAGATGAGCAGACATATGTATAACAGACTGATGGCCAGGCAAGGAAGGGCAATTAGGCTCATGCTCAAACTCAAGGCTGGACAGGTCCAGCCCTTGATGGGTGTCCCAGCGTAGTTGCAGATATATATATACATAGGTGCATATATATGCTATTTATACACTAACTTCATCCTATACATTCATGAAGCAAAATGAAGTAATAAAGCACCTTTCTTACTCAGAATAAAATATCGTTTCTAAGGCATATTCATCAATATATTTATTTTATCACAGAAACAGAAAAAAGAACCACCAATTTCAAGATATGTATATAAATATGTCTTGTAAGTCCCTTTACTTTTCTCTAGTACTGCTGTCTTTGGGTAAGAAAAATAAACAAACAAAAATAGTCAAGTTATTGTAAGGTTGCTGTTGAAATGTTACCTTAAGGTCTATTCAAGTCTGCAATGAGAGAGATAAGTCAGAATTCAGCCAAAAAAAAAATCACTGTACTTTTCTTTCTCCAGGAAAAGCAACAATTATAAAACACAATAAAAAAAATAATAAAACACTTGTACCTCCAAAACATTATTAATGTCAAAACAATTATTGCAGCCCTTACTACTTTGCTGTAGGTCACTGAAATAATTTCTAAGTTATAAATGCACTTGATATTTTGTGCTGCAATTTGATTAGAAAAGCAGGAGAAAATAAAAGGCTCCTGTGATTGAACTGAATTTTAATAACTGCAATGAAAGTATAACATACTCTTTAAGTTTTCTATAAAATGTTGTCTATAACATTATATCTAACTACTGAATTATTTGAAATAGTAACTCAGTCTTCAGAACATTTACAAATTGTATATTTATTGGATGGCAAAGCATCGTGGTTATTTAGGAGCTGTTTGTAGAGGTTTGGAAGAATAAAGGTAGACTATATAATTAATTGCATATGTTAAATCATAATTATTATTAGATAATTTGCATTTGGTATCTGGGTGGCATTTGCAATCAACCTATTTTTTTCAATAGGGTTTTATGTTTTGCTATGAGGTTACTTTTTTTAGGCAACATTATTGCAATATATTCACATACCTTACAATCAATCCGAAGTGTACATTTAACAGCTTTTGGTATAATCACAAAGTTGTACATTCATCACCACTGTCAATATTAGAGCATTTTCATTATTCCAAAAAGAAAACCTCCCACCACTTAGCCATCTCTCAATCTCGCTATGCTTCCCCTGTCATATATATTTGCAAATCTAATTCCATCTCTATAACTTATATTTACAATTTATAGAAAAGGAGTCAAACAATTTGAAGCACTCTGTGTCTGATTCTGTCACATAGGATAATTCTCTTTCTTTTACAATTGATGAAAAAATATTCACATGTTAGTATTCACTACCACCTACAGTTTGCTTTAGGTGCATTTTAGCTCAAATATCGCCCTATTATTCACATCTTGTAATATTAACGTACATTCTTTTATTTTTACTATTAACCACACGCATCATCTGTAACAGAATTCACTGTGCTATACAATCCCTTCTTTCATCCTTTAGCCTTTTTTTGAGTGACATACACAATCCTAAACTTTCCCTTTCAATCACAATCATACGCCCATATTTGTGCTGCTAATTACATTCTCTCTAATGTGCTACCATCACCTCTATCCAATTCTAAACATTTACAATCAACCTTACTACAAATTAAGCCTCTACTTCCCATTCTCTAGCCTCATTCTATCTTCTGGTGACCAGTCTTCTAATTGTTAAGTTCATGACAACCCAGGTGTCCATCAACAGATAAATGAGTAAACGAAATGTGTTTATGCATACGATGGAATATTATTCTGCTGTATGGAGAAATGAATTCATAATACATATGACAACATGGATGAACCTTGAGGACATTATGTTGATTGTAATAAGCCAGACATGAAAGGACAAATAATGTATTACTTTACTAATATGAACTAGATATTATAGTAAAGCCATGCTATGAGATTACTTTTATTTTGGGGCATGTAATATTTTACATTTTAAATTTGATATCTGGAAAGTATAAATGTATTATATAGACTCCCTTTTAAACAGTGTATTGATACAAAATTTTCATACCATAAAATCCACGGTTTTTAGCAAATTTATAGCATTGTGCAATGCCGCTGCAATCCAGTTTTAGAACATTTCCATTATCCCCAAGACAAACCATGTGTCCATTTATAGTCATTCCCCATTTCTTATCCTCAGCACTAGGCAACTACTAATCTATTGTCTCTCTATATTTACCTTTTCTGGAGTTTTCCTATAAATGGAATTGTGCAATATGTCTACTTCTTTGCCTGACTTCTTTTAACTAGCATTAAGTTTTTGAGGTTCACCTATGTTGTAGCACTTTTGTATTGCCAAATAGTATTCTATTCATTGGACACACCACATTTTGTTTATCAATTCACCAGTTGATGGATATGCATGTAGTTTCTGAGGTTACATTTTACAATTGTTTAAATGACATGAGAAGTTACACAGTCAGAGGAAAGATTGCATTTTTTTCCTGGAATCTCTCTATTCACAGCATGAATTGTGGTGGAAATCAACCAATGTTCAAGTTAATTATTTCTATGCTGAGATTTGCAAGACTCCTTTTTCAAAATTTAAGAATTAAGCAAAACTAATAAAAATTTTGTTTGTGGAAGCATAGTGATAACTCTAGCATAATAAGTGTAGTCTACTTTCTTTAATATAAACTTCTTACCTGTTTTACATATAAAACATATTTCAAAATATGAATATAAATAATAAATATAACTGGAAATTAAATTCCTTTACTATTTTGCTTTCTGAATTGCTGTTTAAGATAGTGAAAAAAAGAGATACTAATTTTGTAAAAGATTTGACATTTTCTAATGGAATAAAATATTATATAAATATTAAAATCTGTAATAGTTTTACTCTACCCCTCTTTTAAATAACATATTTGTCCTTTTGTGTCTGGCTTATTTCACTCAGCATAATTTCCTCAAAGTACACCCATGTTGTCAAATGTATCCTGACTTCATTTCTTCTTGCACCCGAATAGTATTCCCTTATATGTATATACTACATTTTGTTTAGCCATTCATCAATTGATGGACATTTGGATTTCATCATCTTTTAGCAAGTGTGAATAATGCTGCTGTGAACATCGATGTACAAATGTCTGTTCGCATCCTTGCTTTCAGTTCTTCTGAATATATTCCTAGTAGTGGGATAGCTGAATCATAAGGCAGATCTGTATTTAGGTTCAGTGTGTGGTCAGTTTGATGTTCTTTTATGAATCCTCAAAAGAGAAGGTTTATGCTTTTGAACTAATCCATTCCTGTGCATGTAAGGCCTTTTGATTGGACTGTGTCAGTGAGGTGTTACTCATGTTGAGTCTGCCCTCTTGCTGGGTCTGATTTGAAAAGAGACACAGAGACAGACAGACACAGGGAAAAGGAGTAGTTTTTGACTCTGCAATGTGAAAGGAGAACTCGAGGATCACTAGGAGCAAAAGCTTAAGCATGAAGCCCCCAAGAGGCTGCGTCCACAGAGTAGCTCAAGGTTGAAGAGATGGGCCATATGCCTGATTGCTAACAGCTGAACTCAGGAAGAAAGCAGAGCAGCTGAGAGTGAGAGAGGAGACCTAGTAAGGGACTAGCCCTATATCTGGTTGTCCACAACTGAGCTCCGGGATACAGTAGATTCTGGAGGGGAAGGCAGAAATCAGTGGCCATCTTTGCTATGTAATTGGACACTAGGATCACCAGCAACTGACTTTGGTGAGAAAACAACTCTGATGGTGCCTTGATTTGGACTTTTCATGGCCTTGGAAATGTAAGATTTTATACCAAATAAAATTCCCATTATAAAAGCCAACACATTTCTGGTATTTTGAATGGGAAACCTTTTAGGAAATTAATACACTGAGGAACTGCTAAACTTTAGTCTTCCTCAGAATCTTAACCATTCTACAGTTCCATTAACAGTACTTGTAGCTTTCTGGTTTTTTTAAAAATTATTTATTTATTTATTTTTAAAATAGTGGCTATATTATAAGATGTGAAATGATATCTCATTGTAGTTTTTTGGGGGGTGGGAGTTCTTTTTTAATATATTTTTTATTTATTTTTGAAAGATACTTAGATTACATAAAATGTTACATACAAAAATATAAGGGATTCCCATATATCCCACTCCCCACACCTCCCACTTTTCGCCACATTAACAACTTCTTTCATTAGTATGGTACATTCATTGCAATTGATGAACACATTTTGGAGCATTGCCACTAAGCATGGATTAAAGTTTACATTGTAGTTTACACTGTCTCCCACTCAATTCTGTGGGTTATTGTCATTGCAATGTCACTCAGGTCAATTCTAAGTCATGAAAATGCCCTGATATTACACCTCATTTCCCTCTCCCTGACTATAGCACCTCCAATGGCCACTGTCTCCACATCAATGATATAATTTCTTCCATTGCTAGAAACACAATAAGTCTATAGTAGAATACTAGTAAGTCTACTCTAGTCCATATTCTATTCCCCAATCCTGAGGATTCTGGTATGGTGATGCCCACTCCACCTCTAATTGAGAGGGGTCTTCAATTCCATATGGCTGATGGCTGGGACTCTCTTGCTAGCAGTTGTAGACTCTCTCGGTTCCTTGGTATGGTGGTTGTCTATATTCACCTCCTTGTTAGTTGTCCTGGGTGAGTCCCATGAACTGGAGAGTAGGTTTAGCAACTTTGCTGAGGCTCAGGGCCCAGTTAGGACATGGACAGCCCAGAGATTAAAGTCTATTTGATGTACACCTACCAATTCCAGCACCAACTATAGGTTCAAATAGAAGGGACAGAAGAGGAATGTGTGGAGAAGTCACAACTGAGCCTAACTCTGTCACACTTGGGAGCACAAATTCCAAAGTAGGTCCCACTGGCAAGACACCAAACTCCAGAGCTATCTGCCATAACCGTAGGACCTGGGTGTCTCCAGAGCCCTCAGGAGCCCCACTAGTTGGGGTAATATCTACCTTGGCAGTCTATGAAATCCTGCTGAGACATGCATAATCATTACCTCTCTGATGAACTTCCAACTCACTTTGAAGTCTCTTAGCCATATACACTCATTTGTCTTTAACTTTTCCCCTTTTATTCAAGGTTTTTTCCATTTGTATCACCAGCTGATGGTTGGTAGTAATCTCTTGGTGCCAGAGAGGCTCATCCCTGGGAGTCATGTCCCTCACCGGGGGGAGGATAATGCATTTATATGCTGAGTTTGGCTTAGAGTAATGCCACGTTTGAGCAACAAGGAGGATCTCAGTAGGTAACTGTTAGGCACAATACAACACAAGGCTAAGTTGCAAATTCAAAAACAAAATGATCATAAGCATAGTCATTAATATCAAGGGCCGATCAATTGACTATTTGATGTATGGTTTTTCTGGATAAAGAATTCTTAGCTGGCAGGTTTTTTTTTTTTAAGTGTCTTAGATATATTATACCACTGCCTGCTTGCCTCCATGTTATCTGATGAGATACCTGCACTTAAACTTATTGCGCTTCCCTTTTATGTGATGAATTGTTTTTCTCTTGATATTTTCAGAATTCTCTCTTTTGTTCTGGCGTTTGACATTCTGAATAGCATATGCCTCAGAGTAGGTTTATTCAGATTTATTGTTTGGAATATGTTGTCCTTCTTGGATATTGATATTTACCTCTCTCATAAGAGTTGGGGAATTTTCATCCATTATTTCTTCAAATATTCTTTCTGTCCCTTTTGCACTCTATTCTCCTTCTGGGACAACCATAAGGTGTATGTTTGTGCATTTCATGTTGTCATTCAGTTCCCTGAGACCATTTTCAATTTTCCATTCTTTTCTCTGTTTTCCTGTCTTTTCAAGTTCAGATGCTTTATCCTCTAATTCATTTATCTGTAGATATTATTTGTACCTTTGATCTGTCAAGGGCCCGGAGAGTTGATACTAAATATTTTCTATTAATATGTTCCTGTTTCCCCTTGTTTTTCCCATAGATTTTATTGAATATTATTTAGTAAGTTGATATTCATAAAAATTTTAACTGCAGTGTTATATGTACAATTTAATGTCATAAAGATGCTTGATTTGTCTTTCATTGGCAGAATGCACTCTTATTTGTTATGAAGATAATGGTCCTTGCTTTCTTTATGTTTGAATTGTCTGTGCCTCTGCACATTAAAAAAAATCTTTATGAGTCAATTTGCTTTATGTTTTCTCTTATATACAGCAAAGAGTTACAATAATTTTGTAATCCAATCTGAAAATCATTCTCTTTTAAATATGTAGTTTAGCTTACTTAATTTACTGATCTGAGAATATTTTTCTTATGAGTTCCATTTCACTTGTGTGTTAGCTATTAGCAGAAAAGTGAGGAATCAGCATACTTCTTGCATTCTTCACTAACTTAGTTCTTTGGAGTTTAGATCATTTTTACATTAAGGCATAGGATGAGCACCTTTTATTCTTTCTACTCAAATTGCAAATTTGTTTTAATCTGACATTTATTGATAAATGTATAAAAAATCTCCATCTTTTTGCAGAGGTTTTCCAGTAATCTTTTGGTAGGCTGATATTCACCTTTACTACTTATATCAATAAGATTACATGGAAATATTGGTTGTATATTCCAAACGATTTGTTGTTTTTATCCTTGAAAGATTATTTGGTACAGTATAAAATCCTTGGGTCATAATTCATAACCTTGAGCATTTTAAAGAGTTTTTATTTTATTCTAGCAATTAAAGATACTCAGGAGAATTCCTTTATTAGCCTTTTTCCCCCTTAATCCCAACTGAAATGACTTTAGTTTGTTTTTTTGGGGGGGGTTCTTTCATTTTTAATTTTTGTCCAGCTGCCTAAACAATCATTTTGATGAGTGTTAAAATTTGATGTTCAGCACATTTACTAGAATACACATATGTGTTGTTATTTTGGAACCATTTTCCCTGGATATAACGCCCTTTTATCAAATATGCAGATTCAAGCCATCTTTTGAAATTACATTGTAAAAATATCATGTTTTTTCCATTATTTCTATTTTCTCCCATGGTAATCCAATTATACAAACTCTCAGTTTTAAACTTCTAATTTTACTTATTTTTTACCCTCTGTATCCCTTTTGAGTGCTTTATTATTTTCTATTTCTTTTCTGCACTGGAAATTCTTTTATTACCTCTCTCCGCATTTAATTAGCTGTAATTAATTTCAACTCCTCCTATTGTTTTAGGATTAATTCCTTGGTATGGTGTAACTCTAATATGATCTTTTGTTTCAGAGAGAGATGTATCTCTTAATTATTACAATTAATGGAATATGTATGGACATCTATGCAGATTCAACAATTTCATGTGATGTTTTATCTGTTTTTTCTCTTGTTCTGTTATCTTCATTTATTTTACCTTTCTAATTTTTTAAAAAAGTATTTTTTATAAGTGGTGTGCTTCTTAATTTTATTTACTTTTCTTAATGGAAGTTAAAGTACTGGACATGGGGCTATATCCAATCTAGGTGTAAATTTACTTAGGACCCATATTTTGAGTGTGAATGTATCTAGCCTTTATTTCTTCTCAGTAAATGTGGATAGGCAGTTGTAGGAACACTTGTGAAGCAAAGCTTTCCCTATTCACAGCACTATTGAGATTTCTGTTTGCAAATATGACTTTTCTGTGTGATTTCTTATTTAGAAATACCTCTTTTTCTTCTTATATTCAAGCTGGTTCCAGAGTAACTCCTATCCCTGGAACATGCACCACATTCTTAATTTTGCATATATGAGATTTGGATTTTACATTTTCAGGTGTGTTCTCACATTTTGGAAGTTTTTTTGTGGCACTTTATGAAAATTCTAGCCATATAGGTTTTTTTTTTCTTCATATACAGCTTGTATTAGTCAATCGAAGAGGTGCTGATGCAAAATACCAGAAATATGTTGGCTTTTATACAGAGTATTTATTTGGGGTAAAAGATTACAGTTGCCAGGCTATAAAGCATAAGTTACTTCCTTCCCAAAGTCTATTGCCATATATTGGGGCAAGATGGCTGCCGACATCTGCCAAGAGTTCAGGCTTCTTGAGTTCCTCTCTTCCTGGGGCTCTGTTTCTCTCTGGGCTCAACTGCTGTGCTCTCTCCACAAGGCCAGCTGTAAACTATGAGGTGAATGGCTCTGTCTCTCTCCCTGGTGCTTCTGTGGTGTTTAAGGAGCTGTTTCTATTCCTCTGTGTTCTTCTCCTGAGTTTTCACTACCTGGGCTCTAGCTCAAAACTCCCAACTTTGTCCTTTGCCAAGTGATACCTCTGACAGACCAATAACTATTTTTAGAATTCATAAACAATGCCAAACTGCTACACTCTACCCACTGAATTCCAAAAAGACATTACAAAATTCAAGAATCCTTAAATCAGTAACAATATTAAGTACAAAATCATATCATAATCAGTTTAAATAAATACAGTTTGTCATGGGGCAAAGTCCCATCTGCTGTAGACCTTTGAAACTTACAAAACCATTTATCTGCTTCCAATGCACAAATGAAAAGACAAAGGATAAGCATTTTCATTATCATAAGGAGAAATTGGGAGGAAAACATGAGTCATGCATGCTCTACAGTTTAGTAAAACTGCAGGGAATCCTTCATTTGATTTCAAAATCTGAGAATCATTCTTAAGATGATGGTTTCTTATCCATGGGGCCTCATGAGGACCCACCCTTTTCACAGGTGCCCAACTGACATTTTCTTTGTTCCACCCTCATCTAGCATCTGGATGTCGACCAAGCTCTAAACCTTACCCTCCAGGTGTGTTGAGGTGATTGCCACACTTTACCCAATATTTGGGTTAGAGTCTTAACACCCCTAGTACAGTGAAGTGAAGAAAACATCCTCCTCAACCTTTGGAATACAGGCTTAACCTTCTCAAAGCAATGAGTTCACCACCTGGATTTCTCTAATCCATGGGGGACACGTCCACCCATCTCAAACCTATGGGGTGCTGACCTTAACGTTCCGAATCCTTGAGGAACATGCTCCACCCTCTCTGTACCCTGGGGTGGCAAAAGTCTCCCAGAACATCAGGTGGGAACATCTACCCTCTTCAACTACAGGGCCAAACTCACCCTTTCTGCACACATGGGTGGGGTTCTTCTCTTGGCCCAGGGTGATGCCTTGATTTCAGGTCTCAGCTTTCATGGTTTTCCCTTCCATATCCCTTTTAGTCCAAACTGACAGCAGTTTTGTTCTTACAGCTTTCTCAAAAGCTTGTTGGTTTGGCATGCAAGAAGCGTGGGCCAAAGCCATCAGACAGTAAGACTTTCCACAAGTCTTTCCGAGATAACTGCATCTTCAATCCTGATTTACATGCTTCAAGTTTAGTTAAGTCCTTAAATGGGGCACTGTTGTCTGGGAGCTTGATTTCCAGAGGCTTGGAATTTCCAGAATAAGTTTCTGTTTTCTTTGTGCCCAACAGTTCAGTCCTCAGCTTATCTTTCTCATCTAGTATTTTGCTCTATGCTGCAAGCGGAAGCCAAGCCACATTCTCTAAGTGTACTTTGGAAAGTTTTTCAGCTAACTGCCCAGGCTCATGATTTTCAAATTCTGCCTTCCATAAAACATCAGGAGTTAATCTTGTTAAGTTCTCTGCAACTTTAAAACACAGATCACCTTTCCTCCAGTTTCCAATAATAGTTTCATCATTTACTTCTAAGGCCTCATAAAAAGTCACTTTAGAGTCCATATTACTAGCAACAGTCTCTTCAAAGCACTGTAGGTATTTTCTATCAAGAATCTCACAATTCCTCGAAAGAATACCCCAAAGAAAACCAGTCCAGCATTTTGGTAATTGCAAAAGCACTTCCCCCACTCCTCAGTAGCAAATTCTGGATTAGTCAGCCAAAGGGGTGATGATGCAAAATATCAGAAATCGGTTGGGTTTTATAAAAGGTATTTATTCAGGGTAGAAGCTTACAATTACCAAGCCATAAAGCATTAATTACTTCCCTCATGTGTTGGGACAAGATGGCTGCTGACATCTGCCAAGAGTTCAGGCTTCTTGGGTTCCTTTCTTCCTGGGGCTCAGTTTCTCTCCAAGCTCAACTGCTGTGCTCCCTCCACAAGGCCAGCTGTAAACTATGAGGTGAATGGCTCTGTCTCTCTCCCTGGGGCTTCTGTGGTGTCTAAGAAGCTGTCTCTATTCCTCTGTGTTCTTCTGTGTGCTCACTTCCCGGGCTCTGATTCAAAACTCCCAACTCTGTCCTTTGTCATGTCTTTTCTCTTTGAGTCCCCAACC
>PVKH010026750.1:0-13156 GCA_004027955.1 Chaetophractus vellerosus
TTCTCAGCAGACTCAATTGCAGTCTCTCAGTTCTAATACTGAATTCCTGAGGGAGGGGCCCTGGCTGGCTGGCCTTGGCTCTGATAAGCTGTGGTCTGGGTGGACAGACCATTGCACAAATAATGGCTGCTCCCCCTGTGACCATGTGAGTAGGGATGGTGGGGAAGCCGTGCTCAGAAAAGTAGAGATTCGACAACAAAACAGGAATTACCGTCCACAGTCAAGGTTCTGGACTGGGTGATGCCCCAAGGCATGGGCGATGGCTGCAAATGTTTTTTGGTTGTCACAACTGGCCTCTAGTAGGTAGAGGCCAGGGATGCTGCTAAACATCATTGACTGCACCGGACAGCCCCCCCACAACAAAGAATTGTGCGGCCCAGATGTCAACAGTGCGGGGCCGGCCACCCTGCCCTGCAAGCTGGCCACAGCAGCCTGGTGAATCTGGGACCAGGCCGTAGCTGATTAAATGACTGTCTTGAGGGCTGCAGAACACAGGGAGGAGAGAGACCACCAGCTCTGGGAGGAAAGGAACGGAGATGTCTTAACTTGTGTAGCTTGGCAATTCCTTGGCTGTTCTCCCCAGAGGCTCACAAACCTGTGTTCAAACCCGGATTGACGTGGGCCTCAGGCTCACCTTGCCAGATGCCACTCATTTCACAAATCTTTCCTTTACCTCCTCTTCATCTTTCCCCCATCTCTCAATTTTCCTACCTCCCTGAAAACGTAATCATCACTCATTATAAACGCACAGCTGGCCTTTCCCCCAGCCCGAACTTGCTCTCTGCTGTTAGTTGCATCCCCGTGTAAGAGCTGGGGCCCAGTCGATGATTTCTTATTTCTGGTGACTGTTCAACCCTTGGTACAGCCTCTGTACACAGGAAACGTGAGCTGTTTGTTGGGTCCATGCCTTTCCACCGTGGCATTCAACTCAGTCCATGGTGCTTGGATCTATGGATTGGAGCTGGGCTGGCCCAGCAGTCTCATATCAACAAATCTGGGTGTTTATTAAAAATACAGGGAAGCGGATGTGGCTCAAGTGATTGAGCTCCCGCCTACCACATGGGAGGTCCTGGGTTCGGTTTCCAGCGCCTCTTGGAGAAGAAGAGCAAGACAGCGATCTGGTGCCACGGGCAGGCATGGCAAGCTGACGCAACAAGGAGACACAAAGAGGAAACTCAATGAGAGACAATAAAGCAGGGAGCGACGGTGGCTCAAGCGATTGAGCACCTCTCTCCCACGTAGGAGGTCCCAGGTTTGGTTCCCAGTGTCTCCTAAAGAGAAGATGAGCAGACACAGAGAGCAGACAGCGAGCGCAAACAATGAGGGGGGGAATAAATAAATAAAATAAATAAATAAAAAATAGATATAGATACCTGGGTATTGACCCCAGAGAGCTGGAATGGGTAGGTTGGATGAGGGAGCTCGGAGTTTGTAGGATTCTGAGGCTTAGAAGCTAGGTACCCAATGTTATATAGTTATTGTGACCCTGGCAGTTCTTTTGAGTCTTTCTGGGAATATTCCAAAAGCAAGTGCCAGTTTTGCATCTTATCTTTCTGCTGGGGTTTCCAGGGTTCCTTTACTGTCACTGACTGAAGCTGTGGACCTTTCTATTTTAAAGGTATTACGCAGGCTGGGCTGATAAGTACCATGGGAAAACCATTCCCATCGATGGGGACTTCTTCAGTTACACCCGCCACGAACCTGTGGGGGTGTGCGGGCAGATCATTCCGGTGAGCGCTAGCAGGGAGTGTGGTGTGGGCTCTGTCGGGAACGTAGGGAGCGAGATCTAGCAATCTGGGACAGACTCGTTACAGAGGTGTGAGGTTCTGTGGCTTGACGTCAGAGGGTGGCCTGGGTGGTGGTTGAGAACATGGGCTTTAACAGAGTCACCCTGAGCTGAAGTCCCATCCCTGGCACATGCTAATCCTGTGACCTCGGGCAAGTCAGTTATCCCCCCTGCCCTCCCAGCCTCGGTGTCCTCACGTAAAACGCAGTAATGAAAATAGCCCGCAGTTTAGCGAGGTGGAGAGGACTGTGCTGTTACGCCTGAGCAGTGCTTAGCCCAGTGCCTAGTACGTAAAAAGCACAACTCACTGCGGGCTGCTGTTGTGTCATCAACCACCTCCTCACCCATCCACCCTAAATCCACCATCAGGTTGTGGAGGGCACACCAGGGGTTCTGAGAACCGGCGCTCACTTTCCCTCTGCGGGAGCCGCTCTCTGCCGGCTGGCGGAGTGCTCGGAGGAAGGCTTGGTTGTCAGGGGCTATTGACTCTTGCAGTGGAACTTCCCACTCCTGATGCAAGCATGGAAGCTTGGCCCAGCCTTGGCGACTGGAAATGTGGTTGTGATGAAGGTGGCTGAGCAGACTCCACTCACTGCCCTCTACGTGGCCAACTTGATTAAGGAGGTGCGTGCCTTGTTTCCACCCTGGCCTCCTCTTAATTAAACTGATTACACACACGCCTCCTTTGTATGGGCTTGCTCTGAAGCAGTTCCCATGGGGGAGGTGGGAGGAGAGCAGGGACTGAGCTCTGCTCCCCCATATTTCTTCCATAGCAGCTCCCCTCTCACCTGCCTTAGTTTCCCTGGGGCTGCCATAGGTACCACAAACCGGGTGGCTTAAAACACAGAAATGTGTCCCCTCACCGTTCTGGAGGCTAGAAGCCTGAAACCAGGCGTGGGCGGACTGCACTCCCTCGTAAGGCTCTAGGGAAGGTCCGCCTGGCCTCTCCTGGCTTCTAGTGGGCTCCTGGCCATCCTTGCCATCCCTTGGTTTGTGGCATCGTCACTCCAGTCTCTGCCTCTGTCTTCCCATGGCCTTCTCCCCTCCGTGTCTCTTCTCCTCTTATTAGGGCACCAGTCACTGGGTTGCATTAGGGCTCACCCTAATCCTGTGTGAACTCATCTTAATTGAACTAATTACATCTGCAAAGCCCCTATTCCAAATGAGGCCACAATCTGAGGTTCCACTGGGCATGGATTCTGGAAGCCTATTCAATCCCGTACAGGCTCTGTTGTGAGAGTCCCTTCAAGGATTGAGCACTGTTATAATGAATGTGTGTGTGCAGGGGGGGACGGGACAGGACAGCTACAGGAAACCCCAGGAAACAGGCTCCTTGTCCCTGCCATTTAGGATTCCTGTGCAGTACCTCACAGAGCCAGCTCCTGCTCACATGCTTCCTGGGCAAACTGTCTGAGCCTCCCTAGGAAAGGATGAGCTTGCCCCTGTCCTCAGCCTGACTGCTGGCCTTCTGGAGCAGGAGAATGACCCCCAGTGTCTGCTGGCTGTTTGTCCACAGGCTGGCTTTCCCCCTGGCGTGGTCAATATTGTTCCTGGATTTGGCCCAACGGCTGGTGCCGCCATTGCTTCCCACCAAGATGTGGACAAAGTGGCGTTCACAGGTTCCACTGAGGTAAGGTATGCCAGGGACTGCAGGCTTGAGGCACGTTTGGCTGATGCTCCCAGCCAAGATTAGCTTCTGGATAGTGTGTGTAGGGCCCTGCCCCAGGGACTTGCCTCTGAGCCACTCATGTGTGAGGGGCCCCATGTGTGCCAGGAGTCCTGGGATGGGGCTTAGCCATTTGCAGTTTGAATGACACTCCAGCTGCCTTTGGGGAAGGGCCAGCGGCCCATATTGAATAAAGAGTCTGTGCCTGTTTAGATTTCACGAAGCCTGGAACTGACTGCCTGCAGTGTCATGGCATGGCACCTTGACCGTGTCAGGCTCCGCCCTCAGCCTGCACTACCATTGTGGTTAGGAGCTTGGGCTTCAGAAAGACCTGAGTTCAAATCCTGGCCTTGCCACTATGGCACTGGATGATGCACTGAACTTCTTTGAGGCTACATTCCATCATCTTTAAAACGAGGATGACAAAACTATGTGGTAGAGACTGTGTATAGTGTAATAGGGAAAATGATAGACTGGGGCCAAGCTTCTTGTTTCAGCAGTACTCACTAGCTGTGTGACCCTGGGCAAGTTGCTTTACTTCCGGAAGCCTGTTTCCCCATCTGTAAAATGAGGATAATATCTGCATCCACCTCATAGGGTTGTTGTGAGGAGTGAGTGAGATAAAGCTTAAAAAGTGTTGGAAGCGGATGTGGCTCAAGCAGTTGGGTACCCACCAACCACGTGGGAGGTCCCAGGTTCAGTTCCTGGTGCCTCCTAAGGAAGACAAGCAAAACAGTGAGCTAGTGCGGTGAGCTGACACAACAAGATCACACAACTAGGTGATGCAACAAGATGACGCAGTGAAGAAACACAATATGCAAAAAGATGATGCAACAAGATGACACAACAATGATACACAATGAGGAAACAATGAGAGACACAACAAGTGGGAGCAGAGGTGACTCAAGACATTGGATGCCTCCCTCACACATGGGAGGACCCAGGTTTGGTTCCTGGTGCTTCCTGAAAAGAAGACAAGCACACAACAAACATACACAGAGAGCAGACAGCAAGCGCAAAAAAATGAGGGGGGTGTGTAGTAATAAATAAAATAAATCTTAAAAAAAAAAAGGGTGTTTAGCAAAGGTCTAGCCCACAGTGAGTGAGTGAGTGAGTGATATTGTTATGTTACTTCCTGCCAGATGCTGGAGAGACAAAGACAAATAAGGTGCCTTTGAAAGCAGTTAGAAAATTCCTTCTAAGACAGTACATTTTTCCTGTCACTTCAGAGAAGGAACACTGAATAGAGTAATGGGTATGTGCCTCACATAGTTCCACCAGAGACGAAGGACCCTTCAGACGTTGAGTTTCAACGGTGGTCCTGAGACGATAAGGCGGGGTGGGCTCTTCCCCTGCTTACTTGCCACGTAACGCGATGCTGAGATGGGATGTTGAGGCTCCGGCAGAGGGGATGGTTTCCTGACAGGAGTTAAGGCAGCTTCGTGCCAGGCTCTGGGGACATGGAGCTGAGGGGCACGTCTGTCCTTGCCCTCGCAGAACTCAACGGGACAGCGGGCTCCCACGTGAGAGGCAGGATAGCCTGAACCCGGGTGTGAATTCCAGTTCCATGTTACCAGCTGTGTCGCTTTAGGCCAGTGACTTGATGGCGCCGAGCTGCAGCGGCCACGTCTCCACATGAGGGAGAAGCGTCGCCCTTGCCTCCGAGGCTGTCGTGAGAGTTGAGTGTGCTGTGCACCACGCATTTAGCACAGGGCCGAGCTCAGGACTCAGAGCCACCAGCAAGGACAGCGACCGCTGGCGTTGTCGTCATCTCATCCTAGGAGCTCAGAGGGGGTGAAGCTGGGGTGGTAGTAGGTGAATAGCCGGATTTGGTGCCGCTCTCCAGGTCTCATAATCCGGCTGCTTCCTCAAGACGTGCAGTCCTGGTTACAGCCTCTGCTTCTGTTTTCTTCCGCCACTCTCCTCTCGTCTCTTCCTGCCTCCCCGCAGGTTGGCCACCTCATCCAGGTTGCAGCGGGGAGCAGCAACCTCAAAAGAGTGACCCTGGAGCTGGGGGGCAAGAGCCCCAACATCATCATGTCAGACGCCGACAGTAAGTCTTTGGGGGAGGAGTATGACATCAGAGGGGGGTCCCTTCCGTGGTTCTGTGCTCAGGGCCCATCTGAACTGGTTTCTGCTCTGATGACCGCAGGCCAGTCTCCCCAGCCACTTGGCTTTGGCCCCCTCTCCACCTCTTTGCCCTCCACCATCCCGCCAGGCTGAGCTGCATCGTCCCCGCTGTGCCGCGCACTTTCGCCTGCTCCTGCCTTCTCAGCTCCCAGGTTTGCTCTCCCTGAGGGGCCATCAGTTGTAGTTTGCCACGGCCGATGCAGCAGATACCAGACCGGTTGGCCTAAATGACAGGAAGTTATTGTCTCACGATTTTGGAAGCTAGGAGTCCAAAACCCAGGTGTCAGTGGGGCCTTGCTTTTTCTGAAGTCTAGCGTTCTGGTGGTGGCTTGCCGGCCATCCCTAATTCCATCTCTCCCTCCATTATGTGGCTGTCTCCTTCTGTCCCCTACGCCTCCTGACTCCCTTGTCCAAAGCTCTTCTTCTAAGGGCTCCAGTCATGTTAGACTGAGTCAGGCCCATCCTGCCTCAGTTGGGCTCATCTGAACTAATGGGATCTTCAAAATCCATTTGTTCACAGGATAGGGCTTGAACGTGCTTTTGGGGATGTGATTGGGAAGACATGAGCGGTATAACTCAGCCTGTAACCCTGTCCCTGACCACCACCGGCTGGGCTGGTCCTCCCGGCTGCCACAGCCCTGTTCCCATGGAGGGTTATGAGTGCTTCTCTTTGTGTCCGTCTCCACGTTTCACAAAGGGAGAGACTGCCAGGTCTTTCTCATGCCGGCATAGGCCCGGCACCCAGCAGGCACCAAAACAGTGGGACGTAGGGAGCCCCTGGGGCCCGGGTCATCGCCCCGTCCTCATGGCCGCCTTCCTGCCCCCACAGTGGACTGGGCCGTGGAGCAGGCCCACTTTGCCCTGTTCTTCAACCAGGGCCAGTGCTGCTGCGCAGGCTCCCGGACTTTCGTGCAGGAGGATGTCTACGCCGAGTTCTTGGAGCGGAGCGTCGCCCGGGCCAAATCTCGGGTGGTCGGGAACCCCTTTGACAGCCAGACTGAGCAGGGGCCGCAGGTATGCCGGGCAGCTGCGGGTCAGGCCTGGGTGTCCCGAGCCAGGATGGAGAAACAGAACCAGGCAGGCCTGGGGCCAAGCCTCTGCCCTGCTGTCGTGAGCGTACGTGGGCCCAGGAAGCCACAGGCCCTCTCTGAGCTTCCATCTCCTCCCCCGTAACGGCCACCCTTCCTAGTGCACAGGCTGGCTGTGACGTGGTGATAATGGAAAGCACTCCGTAAATTCCCCACGTGTAACATGGCTGTGCAAATGCTGTTTCCAGTCCAGAAAAGATCCCTAGAAAGATACACGAGTCTGTTAACCATGGTTTTCTCTGCGGAGCAGGTCTGAGGCCATGCTATGGGCTAGGGGCGGGCAGGCGGCGGGGGAGGGGCTTTTCTCACTACATATTCTTCTCAACTGTCTGCATTTCTTTAAAACCATGAGGATGTATTTATCTTAACCACCAAAACTATAGTTGATAATAATTATAATAAAAACAGATCCACAGTTTGGCAGTGCTTCAATAAGTTAAACAGAATTATCCATCCTATGACCACTTGCCAAAAAGTGTAGGGTCCTTCTGACGGTGTATGAGGGTATCTACTTGCCCACACCCTCCCATCGATATTTAAAATTTTGCTAATCTGAGAGTTGAAAAATAAAACCAATGGGTTTGATTTGCATTTCTTTGATTATTAAAGAGGCTGGGCCTGTTTTCTTTCTTTTACTGGCCATTTGTTTTTCCTCCTCTGTGCCTTGATTATGCACATCCCTGGCTCATTTCCCAAGCGTCTCTGTAACTCTGCGCCCCTTCTCCTGCAGGTGGATGAAGCTCAGTTTAACAAGATCCTGGGCTACATCAAATCTGGGAAGCAGGAGGGGGCGAAGCTCCTGTGTGGTGGGGGGGCTGCTGCTGACCGTGGCTACTTCATCCAGCCCACTGTGTTTGGAGATGTGCAAGATGGCATGACCATTGCAAAGGAGGAGGTTAGTACGGGGCCAGAGCTTGGGGGAGTGGTCTTAGGGAGAGAGGCAGGTGGTTGAGGCCTGCAACTTGACCCTGAGCCATCCATCAGCTGGCTTGGGGCCAAGCCCCAGTTCTGTGCCTTGGTCACGTGATTTACATGGTTCCTATCTCATCTTCCCATGCTCATCTACAGACCTTTGTGGCTGCCCACTGCCTGGGAGAAATTCTGAGTTCCTTAACATGGCCTTCAAGGCCTTTTGTGTTCTGGGCCTTCTAAGCCACGAGTGTGGGCAGGCCTTCTCCTGGCCCTTCTTCTCAGCAGGATATTTATTTGACTAGATGGCAGGGCTGGATGCCCTGCATGAAGAGATTCCCCCTGGTACTCACTGTGAGCTCAGGTCAGCAGCTGTATCTCATTCATTCACTCATTCATTCATGCATTTCACAAATATTTGCTGAACACCTACTATGTGCCAGAGCCTCTACAGAACCTGGAGATATTGGGGTCTCCAAGACAAGTTCTCTGCCTTGACTCTCTCTACTTTGCTCAGCTGGATTAAGACTATTAGCAGCCCTATGCAAAGAAAATAGTACAGTGCCACTTCGTTGCACATATAACTCAAAATAAAAAATTAAAATGCAAAACCAGGGTAAGAAAGTCCATCAGTGTTCTCACTTCTTCCCTAGCCTGACTACTTTAATGCTTTTCGAGAAATCTCAAATGCCAGTTTTCTGGGAGGGGCAGAGGTGCCTCTACTTTGCTGTTGCCCTGCACGCCTCACGGTTGGTGTCCCAACTGTGATGAATGCCTGGCAGGCTTCTCCCGCCCTCATCGTTACATTCTCTAATCCTGGAAGCAGTTCTTCCTTCAGAGAGTCCCGGTTCCTTTTGGTGGAGAGTGGGATTTATTTATTTATTTATTTATTTATTTATTTATTTATTAATGAGAACATTTTTTAGAAGTTTATTAAACTCAATACCATTATAAAATCATCAATCACAAAAGGAAATAACCAAGGTGATTAAAATTCAAGAGAAAAAAGTGAAATCAGACTTTCACTTGTAGGATTTAGACTTTAAAAGAGCAATAGGTAGAAATTCCATTATTTAGCCATAAGGTAAGACTTACTGGTGGTGAGAATGGGATTTAGAAACCAAGATGTGGGTGCTGGGTGTGCTTGTGCCTGGAGTTCCTCCCCCTCCCTCACCCCATTCTGCTCCTCATCCTCATGCTGGTTTGGCCCGTTTCAGCTCACATCATACTACAGCTTGGGTGTCGCTTCTGGGAAACCACCTTAGCGTCGTTGGGCTGCCGTAACAAATTGCCACAATCTCGGTGGCCATTTCTGGTCTCACAGTTCTGGAGGCCAGAAGTCTGAAATCAAGGTGTGGGAAGGTCCGTGTGCCCCCTGACATCCTTAGGGGAGAGTCCATTCCATGCCTGGTGGTGGCCAGCAACCTTGGTGGTCCTTGGGTTGTGGCGTCACGCAGTCTCTGCCTCCACAGTCATGGCCGAATCCTCTGTGTCTGTTTCTTTTCCTGGCCTTCTCCCCTCTTCTGTTTCTTCTCTCCTTCTTGTAAGGACATGAGGCATGTTGGATTAAGGGCCCACCCCACTGTATGACTTCAGTTTAACTTGTGTAATCCCTTCTGTAAGGACCATGTTTCCAAATAAGGTCACATTCTGAGGTACTGAGAATTAGGACTTCACCCTGTTTTAGGGGACACCATTAAACCCATAGAGAAGCCTTCCCTGATACCCTCCTCCCCACCCCCAAATCAGGCCAGGCGCCTCCTCAGGGCCCCCACCACTCCTTACAATGCATTATCATCACTGAGAGTCAATTCTCCCCAGCTCTCTCTGCTGAGAGGTCCTGAGGGCAGCAACACCCCAATAGCAACAAGCACACTGTTTTGGTCAGCCACAGGCGTGCCTTTTGAAATATACCAGAGATTGGTCGGTCTTTATAAAGGGTATTTATTTGGGGTAGAAGCTTACAGTTACCAGGCCACAAAGCATAAAGTTCTTCCCATACCAGAGTCCATGTCCTGGAGGAAGATGGCTGCCGACGTCTCCAGGGTTCAGGCTACGGGGTTCCTTTGTTCCCGGGGCTGCGTTTCTCTCCGGGCTTAGCTTTTGTTTCCTTCACGAGTTCAGCTGAAGACTATGAGACTCTCTGCGTTGCGTCTCTCCACAAGGCCAGCTGTAGGCTATAGGGCGAACGGCTCACTCCAGCATCAGAACTGCTTTTTCAAAATCTCCTTCTCCAAATCTCCTCTCTGCTTCTACTTGGGTCCACCCCCACCGAGGGGTGGGGCTCAACGTCTCACTGACGTGGCAATTAACGCACTACTCATAACTTAATCATGCCCAGATGAACAGATGAGCTTACAAACATAATCTAACCTATATTTTTGGAATTCATAATTAATTCAAACTCAAACCACTACACACACCTAGCACCCACATCTTGGTTTCTAAATACTATTTTCCTCTAAAAGGAACTAGGACTAAAGCAGGGAAAGTACAAGGTAAACCTGGACTATCTTGAGAGCAGAGACCATACTGTGTCCACAGTTGTTTCTTTGGGATCTAACTCTGTACCTTGTACCTGTATATTTGTTGAGTGAATGATTTAAATTCTTTGAAACAAAATCTACATGTTACCTGCAAATAACCCAAACATTGCAGGATTACTGAGAAATAAGATACTGTATGCAAAGCACGTGGCACATGGAAGGTAATCGGTCCCTCCTAGCTTTTTTCCTTTAGTGTTCTGACGAGCTTGGGAGCTGTTGTCTCCCTTTGGAGCTGTGAGGCTCTGTCTGGGGGCTCAGTGCCACATCTGGAACCATCTGTTGAGCATTGATATCTGGGCAGCAGGTGGTTCACCTGCCTATTCTGCTCTCACCCCAGATCTTTGGTCCAGTGATGCAGATCCTGAAGTTCAAGACCATAGAGGAAGTTGTTGGGAGAGCCAACAATTCCAAGTACGGACTGGCTGCAGCTGTCTTCACAAAGGACTTGGACAAGGCTAACTACCTGTCCCAGGCCCTCCAGGCTGGCACTGTGTGGTAAGAGCCTCCTAGCATCCTCTCCTGACTGAGGCAAGGATCTCCCAAAACTAGTCTTGTAGGGGGGCCAGTGCTTACCAGTCTAGAATTTGGGGGTGCTGGTGCAGGTAGTACTGACTTTCTTCAGGGTCAGCGTGTGGCTCAGCAGGCAGAGGGATTGCCTTCCCGACCCCTCTCCTCTGCGAGATTAAACGTCTCTCCAGTGAAAATACCCTAGAAGTGCTTCTTGGGCAAGCAGATGGATGGTTGGGCGCTCCTTACCAAGCTGTATCAAGGGCAGGGAGACCAGGGTTGAGGGTAGACACATTTTTAATCCTGATCTGCACCTACTTCATACCCACTGGTATGGTTATTTTTTTTTTTTTTAAAAAGTAAATTACAAATGTTGGTAGTGATGTGGAAGAATTAGAACCCTCATACATTGCTGATGGAAATGCAAAAATGGTGCAGCCACTCTGGAAGAGTTGTGCAGTTCCTCAAACAATTTAAACATATAATTACCATATGGCCCAGCAATTCTACTCCTAGGTATATATACCCAAATGAAATGAAAAATATGTCGACGTAAAAACTTACACACGAATGTTCACAGCAGCCTTATTCCCAAGAGCCCAAATGTCCATCAACTGCTGAATAGATAAACAAGATGTGGTTTATCCATATAATAGAATATTAATCAGCCATAAAAAGGAATGAAGTTCTGATTCATGCTGTAATGTGAATGATCCTTGAAATAATTATGCTAAGTGAAAAAACCCAACCACAAAAGGCCACATATTATCCAATTCCATTTCTATGAAATGTCCAGAACAGGCAAATCCATAGGACAGAAGGTAGATTAGTGGTTGCCAGGGGGAAGGAGGAATGGGTGACTGCTAACGGTTACGGGGATTCTTTTGGGGGTGATGGAAATGTTCTGGAATTAGGCAGTGGTGATGGTTGGACAACATCGTGAATATAATAAAAACCACTGAATTATACACTTTAAAATGGTGAATTTTAAATCCAATTTAAAAATTGCAAAAAAAAAAAAAAAGTACCAGATTAGCAAAAGTAATTCCAAGCAAAAGCTGTCACACAGATCTGTGGCCACATCATGAAGGACAAAGGCACTGTAAGGCTTTGTCTCATATAGCTTTATCTGTGGCTTTATCTCATGGTTTGCTTTGGATACTTAAAGTGTTGGTGATACTGTGGTTCTAGACATCCATTTTCCCTCAGTAAAATTTTAGAGCAATGCAGCTGGGGGGTGGGGAGAGGGGGCGGAGACAGGGATGGGGGATAATGAGTATCTTCCCAGAGTTATTTCTAAAAGTTCTTTTCAAATTATAGGGTCAACTGCTATGATGTGTTTGGGGCCCAATCACCGTTCGGCGGCTACAAGATGTCTGGGAATGGCCGGGAGCTTGGAGAGTATGGTCTGCAGGCATACACCGAAGTGAAAACGGTGAGTGTGGGAGCCTTGTCAGACTGGAGTCAATCAGGATTTACCACTAATTTCTTGTTTTGAGCCAGACAAGCGCCAAAAGAGGGTAAAGACCCAGTTTGTGTCGTACCCTTGGGAAATAACTGGGGACATGACTGTGCCGACACAGCAATTTGCTAGGCTTCATGGCCTGCCCCAAGTGCTGTAAAACTAGAGGAAGGGAAGCTCCACGAGGGCCAACACAGAGAGGAAAAGCTTCTAATAAGAATCAGGCAGGGGGCCGGCTGTGGCCCAGTTGGTAGGGCGTCGGTTTGCCACATGGGAGGCCCCGGGAACCGAACCTGGGGCCTCCTCGAGCGGGCGGGGACTGCCTTGAGAGGGCAAGCTGCCGCGGGCAGGGCAGGCTGCCGTGGGCGGGCGGGCTGCCGTGCAGTGGGCTGACTCGGCAGGTTGCCGCGGTCGGGGGAGACGGGCGGATGCAGAGGAGCGCAAGGGTGAACTCAGCAGGAGCAGGCAGAAGGGGGGAGATATGTAATTTTTAAAAAAAAAATCTAAAAAAAAAATTTTTTTTTAATTAAAAAAAAAAAGAATCAGACTATTAGGCATTAGTTAATCAAGGGCCATAAATATACCCATATCCTTTGACCTTGCGTTTCATATATTATTGATAGGATTGTAGCCTGAAGAACAAATCAGAAATACAAAGAAAGGGTTATTTCCATAAATGTTTATCACAGTATTATATTCTGATAGGGACAAATAGGATGTAACCCAAATGCCCAATAAATGATGGAATACGCAATCTATGGAGTACTAGTTAGCCATTAAAAATGTTTTTGTAGAATATTTGAAGGAGGAAATTCTCATCCTTTAAAGTGAAAACAAAGGCTACAAAGTAATATATGTAGTATAAGCTCAATTTTAAAACTATGCACATATAGATTATCACATATATTCATTTGTAAATATAAAAAAAGACAGGAAGAAAATACACTAAAGTGATAATGATTTTCTCTCTGCAGGGAACACTAATTGCAGTTTTAATCAGAAAACATGCATACAAGTGATATTTAAAGGAAGAAGAAATGGGCTAAGCTGAGCTTTCCTAGG
>PVKH010026751.1:0-13152 GCA_004027955.1 Chaetophractus vellerosus
GCTGCTTGTGCTTGCTGTGTTCATTTGCTTTTGCGTTTTTCTTTGTCTGCTTGTCTCCCCCTGCCGAGTCATCCCGCTGAGTCAGCTCACCGCGTGGTGGCTTGCCTGCTCGAGGCAGCTTGCCTTCTCCAGGAGACCCTGGGAACCAAACCCGGGGCCTCCCATGTGGTAAGCCAGAGCCCTACCAATTGAGCCACAGCTGGTTCCCTAGAAGTTTTTTTAAAAAAGAAATAGGGCCTATGTGAAATAATAATTCATCTATAGTTTCTCTTTTATATTTAAAAATGTATAATGCAAACTTGCATTTTATTTTAAAAACTTGTCATTGCTGAGTGGTCCAGATGTTGGGTTGACATTCCCACTATTAGCAAGAAATGATTCATTCTCTACATGTTCTGTTACAATTCTCAGGCTATTTACTCTTTTAAGTCTGCAAAATCCCACTGACTTTTCTCACTTTTTTAATAGAGAAATGCATTTACATGAAAAATAAAAGCATCACTTTTTAAAGAAGAAATTTTGAATATTGATTCAAGGTATATGTTCCTTAGAATAACCTTTCTCTGATTGTAGGCTGATTTTATTTTAGCTATCAATTAATAGGATTTATTTAATTTATATTTAAAGAAGCTATTTGGAAGGAGACTGTTTTTGAACAACTCCAGATTTCTTAGATTATCAAGCATTGTAATCTACTCTCTTAACACGCACACGTATATCATAAGCAGATTTTAATTACTAATTATGTGGGTGACAGTGATTTTTGTCTACGAGGTTATTGCATTTGAAACAGAATTATTGATTCCACACATATACCGCTAATTGCCATATATCTTTGATTCCTAACCTGTGGGTTGGCACTATTATTATTTTATTTTATAAAATGAGGAAATTGTTGCAGTCAGAAGTTAAATAATATAACTAAAGCTGTACCGCTTGTGATTGGAAGAGTGAGCAAGTACTCAAACCAAGGTCTTCTGGTTCCAAAATCCATGCTCTAACCCTCCTCATATAGACTCTCTGGGCTAGTGGCCCAAGAAAATAGAAGAATAACAAAGCCATTTATGCAAATGGGGAAAAGCATACAAACAGGAGACTAGTGAAGGTGGGACATGAGGAATGGAGAGAGAAAAGCAAGAGTTTGTATTTGGATCTGATAGGTTTGAGGGGCCTTTATTCACCAAGTGGTGAAGGCCAAGCAGGCAGTTTTATAAATGAATCTGGAATTCAAATGAGAAACATGGGCTTGACATTTTCTGAATAAAATTTATGTAAAATAGAAATAAACAGAATGTCAGTTTGCTAAAATAAAGTACACAAATGTATGGTTATTTTTATGAGATTCGGAAATTTAATAAAAAATTCTTTATTTGTACATTTCAATGCCAAATTAATTTCACCATTATTAAAAATTAAGGCTGCTGGATGATGACTAAATTGTGGCCTAAGCAACATTTCTGTTACCATTGCTTGCCTTTAAAGCCTACCTGCAAACTCCTTTGCAAACATATTAATATATGTTAGTAAAACAAACTAACATTTGCTGAACATCCATCATGTGTGAGGAATTGTATTATGCATACTACATAAATGCTTTCATTTTAATTTTGTAATATCCCATAGCAGCAATCGATGAATCATAATATTTGCAGCTATCCCATTTATGGCCAGATAAATGAGACAAAATATTAATTAAGTGGGATGCCTGGCACATGGTAGGTTCTAACTATACGTTAGTTGCCCTGACTTATGGATGGATTCTCCATCATAAAACTATTAATTTTATCAAGAATGTATAAACACAACCAAACATTAGTAGGCCTGCATCTGTCTTCTGGGACTACTTAAAGGAATAGCTGCATAAGTGTATGTGTGTATCAGGATTCTTTGTAGTTATCAATAATTCAATTTTGGCTGATGAGAGTGGAAAAGGAATCTATTAAAAGAAGGGTATTGTGTCACTCGCAGAATCAATGGGAGATCAGTGAAATCAGGCTTAACTTACAAAACCCTGTGCAGAATTCATCTGATGAGAAAACTCATGCCACCACTAGTTACCAATGACCAGGGGGTTAGAGCTTTCTCCACTGCCTCTTCTGCACTGGAAACTCCATTCTATAGACCTCAACACTGCTGCTTGTCACCAGGCAGAGAGTTTCACCGGTGCCTTTTCTGGGTTCATCCATTTCTGAGCCAAAGCCCACCCAGATGCCACATTCCTCAGTCTCTGGCATAGGAAGTTTGAGAAAGCAGGAAACCTGCACATTAAGCTTCTATCATAGGGAATGGTCTCTGCCTCTCACCAAAATCCATATGGTGAAATAGTTCCAAATATACAAAGCAGATTCAGCTTGATGCTTGGCCAAAATGTCCATCATAATGGGGCAGAAACAGTGTTTCATTTGTTTGTACATCCCAACACCTAATCTGATGCATAAAACATCATAGGCCCTTAAAAATGAGTGAACTCAAATAATAAGGAACATGGAAAATAAAAGCACTAATTATGTGGTCATTTTTATTTTGATACCAAATTTAAGCAAAGCTCTCGCAATTTTGAAGACATGCCAAATTTCATCACTGGACCTGTAAACATATGGGCTCAGTAGCTTGGTTCTGTTTGGTCTAATATTGGATGGCTAATGAGATTGAGACATATATTCAAAAATGCTAATATTTTATTCATTTCGTAAATAATTCTGGGAAATTTATTAGAAATATAGCACTGCCTGGTCCCTGAAGTGATCATTTCTTAGTTGAATGCAGTTGTCTGGGGGATAAGGATAAAGTAAAATTATTGTAGCATCATTCTCTTGAGATAGAAAGTAATTAATAAATTGATCTGTGAAAACATTTGGCCAAGCACTCTGAAGAACTAACCAATTGACAGAACAGCTCACTCATGCTCTCTGAACATCCTTCATTCATTACACAGAATATATTTGTTGAGGAAATCACTAGTGCAATATTGCAGGCATGCTGTTGAAGCCCAGGATTCATCCTAGATATGAAAGTAAAACAGTGTCACATTTCCACCTTAAAGGGTGGAAAAGTGAAGAAGTTCTCCTTCCAAATAAATCCTATTGAAGTTCGAAAATGTTGATCTAATCAGGAAGTTATTTTTGCCTAAATGATGATATATGTTTCTATGTCACTCCAGATGTAATTGTCAAGTACAGTTTGTGTCTCAGCGCTCTTTGCCATATCCTCTCTTTGGCCTTTCCTTCCATATGCCCGTCTCTCTCCTGCCTGGGGTTTTCTATTTCTGTCTCCCTTTAAAAGCAAAAAAAAAAAAGAAAGAAAAAAGAAACACTTTGCCTGCTGTGCACTAAACTGAATAAGGAAATGATTTCCATCAACTTTATCTCCTGACACCGTTCTTCCTGGTAATATATAGCGTGCTACTAATTTTCAGGTGAATAAAATGTCCTTGCCACTGAACTGTGGATATATGGATATAAGCTTTCCTTTTGCATGTGTTTTTCACTGTTTTGTGGAATTTCTGAGGTATAGCATAAAGAAAAAGGAAAGAAAATGTAATCCACCGCTTTTCTTCTTGTCTCTCAAAGGACAGGGGGTTCGAACATCTATTCACTGGTCCACAGGCCCTACTGGTTAAAGGTTGCCCTCAGTGGCATGATCTCCTGTTCCAGGCTGCACTTTTGTGCAATAGCCTTCTTTTAATAGATTCCTTTTCCACTCTTATCAGCCAAAATTGAATTATTGCAAACAACAAAGAATCCTGACTGATACACACACACATACATATGCAGATATTCCTTTCAATCTAGTCCAAGAAGACAGATGCAGGCCTACTATGATTTGATTGTGTTGACACATTCTTGATAATATTAATATTTTTTATGATGGAGAAATCATCCATAAGTCAGGGTAACATATATTTAAAACCTACCATGTGCCAGGCATCCCACTTCATTAATATTTTGTCTCATTTATCTGGACATAAATGGGATAGCTGCAAATATTATGATTTTTCTATTGCTACTAAGAGATATTATAATATTAAAATGAGAATATCTACGTAGTATGCACAAGACAATTCCTTACACATGATGGATCATGTAATCTCTAAGGATGGTAATGAACAGACTCACTCTCCTCCTTGAGACAAGATATCTCCGCACAAAGTGAATCTGACCTCCCATAGAGCTGTCCACCACAGCAGCAACTGAAATCAGAGGTAGGCCAAGGCGAGGCCAGGGACAGATGTCACTGCATGTTCTGATGCAGTAGCTAATTCTAGACTCATCCTGCCAAAGGACATTCAGCCAATAGCTGGTTTCACCAGCCCTTCTTCCTTGCTAGCTAACAAGCAATGAGAGAGAGTTAAATTACAGGCTTGGACTGAACAATGAGATTGGGAACAGTTACCATATTGGAAAACTATTTTCAAGTTCTGTAAAACTATCAATCCAACCCAAACAAAGGCAAACTGGAGTCATTGGGGTCAATGACTTTCTTAAAAAATTATTTTAATTACAGAAGTTGTGAACTTATAAAACAATCATGCGTATATGTAGAATTCCCATACAATACCCCACCACCAACATACCACACCTTGTGGAACATTTGTTACAGATTATGAGATAATATCATTAGACTATTACCAGTAACCAAGGTCCATAGCATACATTTGGCATATTTTTTCCTTACCCCCCTATTATTAACACAGTATATTTTTGGCATTGATGCAAGGATATTACAGTATTGCTGTTAACTATAGTGCATAGGTTACCTTAACTATTTTTCCCATGTTTCTTCACATTCCTACCACCCTGCAATAGTGACATATATCTGTTCTAGTTCACAAAGGATATTCTTGCATTTGTACTATTAACCACAATTCTCATTCTCCTCTAGGTTCACTGTGTTATTCAGTCCCTAGATTATTCTCTAGCTTTCTTTCAATTGACATTTACATCCCTAGAGTACCCTTTTCAGCCACAATCCCATTTATAAACCAGTTGCTAGTCCCTGTAGTTACCATAAACTGTATCCATTTCCACATTTTAGATTAAGTTAATTAAAACTTCAAAATACATGAAGCATGAGTACTCCTCTTATCTCCTAATAACCTATACTCTAGGTTTTAACTCTACTTGTTGATTCTTCATATTTAGTTCATATTAGTGAGACCAGGCAATATTTGTCCTTTTGTGTCTAGCTTATTTCATTTAGCATAATGCCTTCGATTCATCCATGTTATTATATATGTCCCAATTTGATTTCTTCTTACTGCAGCGTAGTATTCCAATGTATGTATATAGCAAATTTGTTTATCCATTCATCAGTTGATGGACACTTGAGTTGTTTACATCTTTTGGCAATTGTGAATAAAGCCATTATGAACATCAATGTGCAAATGTCTGTTCACATCACAGTTTTCAGTTCTTGTGGATATATTCCTAGTAAAGGAATTGCTGGATCATAAAGCAATTCTATATTTAGCTTCCTTAGGAACTACCAAACTGTCTTCCACAGAGGCTGCACCATTTTAGAATCCCATCAACAGTGAAAGGATGTTCCTATTTCTCCACATCCTCTCCAGCACTTGTTGTTCTGTTTTTTTTTTTAATAATGGCTGTTCTATGCAGTGTGAGATGATATCTCAACTGTCATTTGAATTTGCATTTCCCTAATAGCTAGTGATATGGGACATTTTTTCATGTGCTTTTTGGCCATTTGTATTTCCACTTTGGAGAAATGTCTATTTAAGTCTTTTGTCCATTTTTTAATTGGATTGCTTGCTTTTCTATTTTTAATTTGTATGATCTTTTTATATAGCATGACAATCAAACCCTTATTGGAAATGTGGTTTCCAAATATTTTCTCCCATTAAATGGGCTGCCTTTTCACATTCCTGATGAAGTCTTTTGAATCACAAAAGTGTATAAGTTTGATGAGGACCCATTTATCCATCTTATCTTTCATTGCTTGTGCTTTTGGTGTAAGGTTTAAGAATCCACTACCTATCACCAGGTTTTGAAGATGTTTTCCTATATTTTCTTCAAGGAGTTTTATGGCTCTAGCTTTTATATTTGGGTCTTTGATCCATTTTGAGTTAATTTTTTACGAGATGTGAGATAAGGGTCCTCTTTCTTTCTTTTGGATATGGATATCCAGTTCTCCCAGCACCATTTGTTGAATAGACTGTTCTGCCCCAGCTGGTTGGGTTGACAGGTTTTAAAATTCACTTGAACATAGATATGAGAGTCTATTTCTGAACCATCAATTCAGTTCCATTGGTCTATGTGTCTATCTTTATGTCAGCACCATGCTGTTTTTACCATAGTAGCTAGGTAATATCATTTAAAGTCTAGAAGTAGAGAACTCCAACCTCACTTTTCCTTTGTAAGATGTTTCTGGCTATTTGGGAACCTTTACCTTTCCAAATAAATTTGATAATTGTGTTTTCCATTTGTTTAAAAAGTGCTGGTTGGGTTTTTATCAGGATTGCATTGAGTCTGTATATCAAATTGCGTAGAATTGACATCTTATTGATATTTAGTCTTCCAATCCATGAGCATGGAATGTTCTTCAAATTATTCATGTCTTTTTAAATGTCTTTTAGCACTTCATTATAATTTTCTGAATACAAATGCTTTACATCCTTGGTTAAGCATATTCCTAAATATATGATTTTTTAAGTTATTATTGTAAATGGAATTTTTTTCCCTGATTTTCTCTTCAGATTTTTTCATTACTAGTGTATAGGAAAACCACTGATTTTTGCGTATTGATCTTATATCCTGACACGCTACTGAACTTGTTTATTAAATCTAGCAGCTTTGTTGTAGATTTTTGAGGACTTTCTAGATATAGGATCATATTATCTGTGAGAGTTTTACTTCTTCCTTTCCAATTTGGATGTCTTTTATTTCTTTTTCTTGCCTGATTGCCCTTGCTAGAACCTCTAGCACCATTTTGAACAACAGTGGTGACAGTGAGCTTGTCTTTTTCCTGATCTCAACGGAAAAGCTTTCTGTCATTCAGCATTGAGTACAATGTTAGCTGTGGGTTTTCCTATATGGCCTTTATCATCTTAAGAAAGTTTCCTTCAATTCCTATCTTTTGTGGTATTTTTATCAAGAAAGGATGCTGTATATTGTTAAATGACTTTTGGCATCAATCAATAGGATCAAGTGATTTTTCTTCATTGATTTTTTAATGTTGTGTATTACACTGATTGATTTTCTTGTGTTGAACCACCCTTGCGTGCCTGGTATAAAACCCACTTGGTCATGATTAGTAATTCTTTTTATGTATTGTTGGATTTGATTAGCAAGTATTTTGTTGAAGATTTTTGCATTTGTATTCATTAGGGAAATTGGTTTGTGATTTTTCTGTTTTCATAATATCTTTATCTGGCTTTAGTATTATGGTGATATTGGCCTCATAGAATGAGTTTGGTAGTCTTACTTTTTGTTCAATTTTTTGGAAGAGTGTAAAATTGGTGTTAAATCTTCTTTGAATGCTTAGTAGAACTCACCTGTGAAACCATCTGGTCCTGGACTTTTCCTTTTGGGGAGTTCTTTGATGACTGTTTCAATCTCTTTACTTGTGATTGGTTTGTTGAGGTCTTCTATTTCTTCTAGGATCAGTGTAAGTTGTTTGTGCATTCCTAGGAATTTTTCCATTTTTTCTACATTGTCTAGTTTGTTGGCATACAGTTATTCTTAGCATACTCTTACAATCTCTTTTATGTCTGTGTGGTCAGTAGGAATGGCCCTGTTTTCATTTTCTTATTTTATTTATTTTCTTCTTCTCTCTTTTTTTCTTTGTCAGTCGAGCTAAGAGTTTGTTGATTTTGTTAATCTTCTCAAAGATCCAACATTTGGTTTTGTTAATTCTCTATTGTTCTTTTGTTCTCAATTTCATTTATTTCTGCTCTGATCTTTGTTATTTCATTTCTTCTACTGGATTTGGGAATAGTTTGCTGTTCTTTTTTCTGGTTCCTCCAGCTGTGTAGTTAGCGTATTGATTTTAGCTCTTTCTTCTTTTTTAATGTAAGCATTGAGGTCTATAAATTTCCCTCTCAGCACTGCCTTTGCTGCATCCCATAGGTCTGATATTGCGTGTTCTCATTTTCATTTGTCTCAAGATATTTATTGATTCCTTTCACAATTTCCTCTTTGACCCACTGATTATTTAAGTGTGTTAATTGTCATGTATCTGTGAATTTCCCCCTTTTTTTGCCTCTTGTTGATTTCCAACTTTATTCTTTTATAATCAGAGAAAGTGAATTGTATAATTTCAATCTTTTTGAATTTATTGAGAACTGTGGGGTCAATTACTTTTTATGGACATTTGCTCTCTTACCAACACAGCTCGTACTTTTGATTTAATTTTGTTTTCACTTGGATTTCAAGCACCAGATGTTACCCCATCACAAACTCAGCAGTAAGTGGCAAAAAAAAAGAGTGAAAGAGAGTGCAGTGCCATTTCAGACCCTGAGTGTCTGGTGCCACCACCAATTTTTATCTATGTCTTATTTACCTGTATGACACTTTTAAGTAAAAATTCAGGTGCTAAAACCTCAAGTGTCTTTAGGAGCTAGACACATCGTACATATGAGGGAGATGAGCCAGGTGGACCAATGACATGTAAATACCTGTTAATTTGTAAGTTTTAAAATTTGTACAGATAGCCAGGTCATTTTTTTCATATTAGCACTGAAAATAACCTGGATGCTTCTATATGATAATATTCAAAACAATAGCCATATATTTACATTTTTCATTAAGAAATTATACTCACTAATCCTTTTTGTGACTAGATTTAAGTTTACCAGGTTATCATAAATACAGGAAAAGCAGAAATTTGATGGTGAATATGACAACTAGAACAAACTCTTAGTAACAGTGACTCTAGTTGGTAAGTTATAATGTATGTAACTTACTATCTTAGGTTTGACCTCAAAAAAAATTATCTAGAAATGTGATCACTATCATGAGTATAATTAGAAAATCTGTTGAATATAAGCCACATAATATCTTTTTAGGTAGACTTTGCTCAACACAGTGATTTGATCATACAAGGAAAATGTGACTGAATTCTGAAAAACAGTGGAGCTGTTTCTGAAACCTTAATGCCAGGCCCAGTATAATACATCTTGTTGGCAATATAACTCTTACCTCAGTAAGAATTTTGAAGTATACAGGTAACAAAGGAAAATGCCATGCCTTTTCCCTACCTTTGCCCGTATTAGAATGTTTAATTGAGTATGTAACATCTTAGGATATTTATCTCTTGTTTTCTGACAAGACTTAATATGCCTTTATTGCACATAAGCACATATTAAAATTTTCCAATGCAGCATTTACTAAAAACTCACTAAGCCACCATTCATTTCTTACAGGTTGCTACTTTAGAAATTAATGCCCAAATAGCTAACTGCTATTGTTGTTTAACAATCAAACCTTCATAGAAGACAATGCCTTCAAATTTAATTAACTTTACCCTTTCATCTACAGAAAAGATGATTGCTTGAAGACGTATAATTGCATATTATCTCTAAATTTTTCTTCCTAAAACTTGGAAAATTCAATTTAGGGTCAGTTGGCTTCCATGGCATTTTTCTTTAGAATTTTGAATCATTACTGCTAGTTTGATGGTTCCCAAACTTGTCTACATATAGGAATCAACAGAGAAGTTTCGAAATAATATCAGTGTTTGTAGCCCATCACCAGAGATGGCAATCTAACTGGTTTGGGATGTGCCCTGGGCTTTGGAATGTTTTAAAATATCCCTAGGGGATTCTAATATGCAGGCAAGTCTGGAAACCACTGTGCTAGTTCAATTTCATGGCTCCTTTAAAGATATTTCCTGAGTATTGGCAGTCTTGCTAAGTGCCTGAATCTCAGGAAAAATGCTATGTGCACAAAGATATTTTAAAGCGTACAGGTCTGCTAAAAGATCATTACCAAAAGGGGTTCATAGAAATAACTATAAAAAGAAGATGCCATGGAAATCTTCTACATCCCCAAGAATAGGAGCCATGATGCTCCTTTCCTCCTGGGTGAAACTTAAGGCTCCTCCGCATTATTATAAGAAGAAAACACTAATTCCAGTGACCAATTGAGCACAGTATTTTGAGAAAATGTAGATAATAGTTCTATAAAGATATACAGTATTTATGAGGGCATTTCATTTAATGGTATTTAATTTAGATGACTGTATACAAGGAAGGTAATAATTACATTGGTGCTTAATGTACTGGGAACCACATTACAGCAATCCTATATCAGAAACAAAGTGTGGAAAGCAACAGCTTTATATGCAGTGTAAGGTAAATGAATATTTTATTGTGCACCCAGGGTGCCTGATAAAAATGGAATTTTTTTGCTTATCATTAGTTTAATACTGAAGATAATGTAATAAGTACTTGTGGGTGTCATGTCACAATTGTCTCTTTTTCTTCTACACAGCTTGAAAATCAGTTAGTAAGGACACAGCTGCTAACAAAGGAAGTGCTTGATTTTTTTTCATCATTTGCTGCCATTTCATTACCACTCAAACCAGTTAAATTATGAAGGGTATTTTAACAACTTATGCTTCAACTAGCAATAAGGATGCTTACAGTTAGCACAAAAAAAATGTGTTACATTGAATGGAACAGAGTCTTTCAAAATAGTTACTATTAGATCCAAACTTTAAACTTTAGGAAGCATATGCACATTTATTTACACATTTTAAATTTGAGAAAAGCATTGGGAAAGATAGTGTAACTGTATAGCTATATTTGACACTGACTTTTTTTTTTTTTTACCAAGCTGACTTATATTTAAATGGCTTTTCAAGGGCTCCGCTTCCAAGAGATATCATTAATTTGTAAATACAAATTTTAGCTCATTGATTAAAAGATATGGAATTTATCTAATTATACATGCTATGTAAGTTGCTCAAATATTTTTAATGGTGCTAGAGATTACCGTTATTATCCCAGCCCTGTAATGATTAGTTGGGGCCATGTGACTAGCTCAAGGCAAATATGTGAGAGCAGAGTGATGTACATCCCAGCTGGGTGCAAGATGAAGAGTTACCTGGCATCCGCCAGCTCTCTTCCCTTGCTTCAGAAACCATGTAGCTATGCCTTAAGATGGCCATGGTGAGAGATGAGAAGCATGCAGGATCCACAAATCATCCCAGGAGAGGCCCAAGGGAGTCACTGAATTGCAGCAGACATTTTGTGAGAAAAAAAAAATTTTTTTTTTTAAATGTTAAGGCCCGAAGAGCTCAGGGTTAATTTGTTTTCAAAGCATAGCCTATCTAATCCTGATTAGAGGGCCAAAACATTCTGAGTTCTTTCCAGATTCAGAGATTTTGTACTTGATCTTCCCTACACCTGCACTGCTTATATAATAGACCTTCGCATGGCTGGCCCCTTAATCTTCAAATTGAACTCAAATGTGGCTGTATCAGCAAGGCCACGCTAGACTATGCTATTAGAAATAGGCCCTTCTCACTGCACGCCTCCCCATCACAAGCACCGTCCTGCTCGTGTGCACTACAATACAGTCAGAGCAGAAATCATCTCGTTTATGATCTATTTATTTTCTCCTTCTCATCATAGAACACAGGCTCTTGACGACTGGGGATTTAGACTGTCTTATCTACTACTTGTATCTTGGTGCCGGGAACAATGGGTGAAGTGATAGGCAATCAAAAATTAACTGGGGAACCGGCTGTAGCCCAGTGGATAGGGCCCCGATTCACCACATGGAGGCCCAGGGTTCAGTTCCTGGGGGCCTCTCCAAGTGGGCAGACCTCCTTGAGGGGGCAAGCCTCCGTTTGCGGAGCAGAGCCGCCGTGGGCAGGACAAAGCCACCACGGGCAGGGCAAAGCCACCACGGGCAGGGCAAGTTGCCCGCGAACAGAGCAGAGCCGCCCACAAATGGAGCAGAGCCACCCACGAGTGGGGCAAGCAGCCCACACGGTGAGCTGACTCGGCGCGTCGCCCCAACAAGGGGAGACAAAGCAGATACAGAGGAACGTAGAAATGAACACAGCAAGAGAAAGCAGAAACGGAAGGATATGTAACAAAAAAAATTAATTGTTATGTAAATGAAAAAAATAGAAGGGAGCTGAAAGATCATCTAACCCATTTACTTTAATTTATAGATTAATATACAACATTAATTCAACAAATATCTATTGAATATCTATTGATAAATGATAGATAAAAGCTGAAACACAAGAACCAAGATGACTCACCCAAGGGCAAAACTGGTACAAAAGCTTTCAATTCAAGAGTCTGTCCTTTGCCCCTCTGATACTCTGTCCTGCCCACACCAGTTTCCCTACCAACACCTGCACTTGCTACCAGATCAACTTCCTGAAACACTTTTCCATCTAATTGTGAAAACTTTCACATATATGGCAAAACTGAAAGAATTTTAACATGAACATCCTTACACCCAACACCTACATACTTTCATTAACATTCTAGTCAATTGTTTTACCAAAGCTCTATCCATCTGTCCATCCATCTATTCACCCATTAACCAATCTTATTTTTAAATACATTTCAAAGTATATTACAGACATAGGTACCTTACCACCCAAATACTTCAACACCCGTACCATTAATCAAAGTTCAACATTTGTTTGCTTGTAATGAAATACACAAATCTTAAGTGTACTTTCACTAAGTTGACAAATGCATACAACTGTGTAACCCAAATTCCTGTCAAGATACAGGACATTATAATCACTCTGGAACAGGGGTCTTCCATTTATGACCTGCAGGCCAAATCTGGCCCTCTGCCTATTTTTGTAAATAAATGTTTACTGAAACAAAGCCATGGCCATTTGTTTATATCTTGTCTGTGGCTGTTTTCATGCTACTATGGCAGAGTTGTGTGGTTGTAACTGAAACTATCTGTTTTGCAAAGCCTACAGTATTGACTACTTGGTCCTTCATAGAAAATTTGCTGAATGCTCTGTTAGAACGTCCCCTCAGGCTCCTTCCCAGGCAATCTTCACCCCATCCTCAAGCAATCATTCTTCTGATTTTTTTCCTTGACAGATTAGGTTCATGAATTCTAGAATTTCATGTAAATGGACTTCTACAATAAGCACTCTTTTGCATCAGGCTTCTTTAACTCAGTGTAAAGTTTTTGAGATTCATTC
>PVKH010026752.1:0-13145 GCA_004027955.1 Chaetophractus vellerosus
TGCCCTGCCCGTGGCGGCTTTTTGCCTGTCCGTGGCAGCTTTTTGCCCTGCCCACGGCGGCTCCGGCCCGCCCATGGCGGCTTGCCATTCTCAAGGCGGTCTGCCCGCTAGGAGAGGTCCCCGGGAACCGAACCCAGGGCCTCCCATGTGGTTTCCCAGCGAGCTCTTTATCCACTGAGCTATCTAGCCGGGCCCCTATGAACATTCTTGAACATTTTGGTAAACATATAAACACATGTCTGTTGAGTATAAATCTCAGTGGAATTTCTGAGTCATGAGGTATACAGATGTGAAGTTGTGAGATACTGCAGTACAATCTTCTGGATTGATTTGCTTTACAAAATATAAAAGGCAAAGTGGATTTTAAGCATTGAAATTGCAACTGGTCAGTCATATTAATAAACATTATACATACATGTTCTTGTTAATGTCCAAGTAGATTCCTTAGCATATTTATCCCCTTGAAATCGAAAAATCTGTTAGCTAGAGAATAGTTAACAGCCCCTATGTGTTTTGTGTAATTTTAATGGTGTTTTAAATTTCCACAAGTATAGAAACATATATGCTAATAAAAATTCTAGGTAATATTATAAAAAATAATATGTTCATAAATATGATGTATTTTCCAAGTATATTAGGACTACCCATACCTATGGAAATGGAATTAGAAATGAAATTTTATCATATGCATATATGAAGTCAAAGACACTATTTTGTCATGTTTATATTCACTATTTAGAATGGGACTTCAAAAAACATGAAATATTTGTTCAGTTTTGTTTGTTTCCTTGTTTATATAGTAGTTTACTCTCAGTTAAATTAAAAATTATCTTTTATATATGCAATTTACTAATTTTCAATAGTACTTTAAATGTCTCTGCTGTGCATAGAACAATTTTGTCTTCATACACTCTCTCAAGCAGACTATAAAACTTATTTGAAATATGATTTTTATTTTACAAATTAAACCATAAAAAAACATTTAAAAACTTATGACATCCCTCAGGATAAAAACAATATTCAATCTTCAAATTTTTAATTTTGTAATCCTAAATATCAATAAACCGATCTATCATTCAGAGGAGAAAGCAGCTAATGACTACTCCAAATTGCCCTGCCCCCATCCGTACTCTCACTTACTTTCTATGCAGCCCAGGGTTCCTGACACTAAATGCTTCCAAGGCAAGAATGGTATTTTATTTCTATTTGTAATTTGAAAGGCTAACATATTCCTTGGAACACTTCAAACTGGCTAAACTTAACTGAATTTCCCCCCCTTGTTTACAAAGCTTAAAGTCATCAAAATTATCTAATTGTCAAATCTAGCAACTACTCAAATGGTTTATTTGACTTTGCTGACAATCCTTCCTTCCTCGAAACTAATTTTATACACCACTTTTCACTGTTCCACTTCTGTATTCATTGTCTCTAAAATTCTTTATTGTGATTCTCTGCCACCACATTCTCACTTTTAAACATCTTCCATCGTTTGACTTTAACTCTCTTCTTACTCTTTGTGCTTTGCTATGACATCAGCTATCATATCTCAAACCAAATATCCAACTCAGTCCTTTCCTGAGAAATGCATTTAGACCCCATTTATTTAACGGCCCACTTATGTAATTACCGGCATCATCCCATCTCTGCTTCAAACTTAATTTAGTTCTGTATCCTGCATTGCAAACGGAATCTTCCTCTTGTAATTCTTACTTTGGTAAATGGTACCCATGTAGCTTATGTTAGAAAATTGGAAATTGTCTTAAATATTTAGTAATGCATTCTCCTTCCTTCTTCTACATTCAAACACTGAAATAGTCACGAGCTATTTCCTTACTTCTCCCACCCCTGTTTTTATTGCTAATATATTTCATGCACACATAATTTTTTCCATGTACACTTGTAATTGCATTTTTACTGCTCTGAGAACTCCAAATCTCCAGTTCCTCCAGACTGTCTTCTATATGCCAGGCACCATGTGTATGCTTTCCTCATAGGCAAGTAAGGCTATGAACTTACCAACTAGATTATCCATACGCATATTATGCTGGTTAATGAGGATATGAAAGGGAATGAAACAGGTTTCTGTGTCATCAAGGAACTCATAATATTGTAAATAGTTCTTGGGCTCTTATAAACTGATATAAGTACAGGGGGGACATTAAAAGGAATGTCCAGTCTTTCAACCAACTATTTATTGAGCGATTCTCTGGGCACTGGTCTAAGCACTGTGAATATAGAAAATAAATGGGGCAAAAATGTTTCTGAGCTCATGAGGTTTACTTTCAATGACAATGATGGGTTGTCAAGGCTGGTTTCAAAAGGGCGATGACATATAAGTTGAGTCTTAAAATCAAAATGGTGAGGCTTAAATATTGGTATTTTTAATTAAAAATTTAAAGATGACTATGATATGTATGGTTAGAAATCACTGACCCTATTGCCTATTGCCTGGATAAACTACCCTACCAGCTAAACGAAGAGTTTACACATCTATGTGTGGGCATAAGCTAATCCCAATGGATGTAATGGAAACCGCTCCCCACCTCCACCCAAATCCCTCTTTTCTACAAAAACAAACAAAAAAAGAAAACCTTGGAATTCTCTTCAAGTTTCTTTCATTTGTTAATTCAACCAACCATAAGTATTTAACAAGTATTTATTGAGTGCTTCCTACACCCTAGACCAGAGGACAAAGAAAGGCTTTTCTTAGCAACTGATATTTTAGTTGCAATTTCAAGGATTTGTAGGTATTACTTCTGGGACTGCAAGTGTGAGGAAAGTGAACAGCAGGTGCTGTTCATTAGGGAGTGTGGCTTGAGGAACTAAAACAAGCACAGAGGGATTGGAGTCCAGAGAATAGTCTGTCTCTACACTGGATTTATGATTCTTAAATTCACACTCCAGAGACATAAAAGTATTTTCATTTACATGGCCCCAGAACTTGCCAGAACACTGATATAGAGTAGGATGTTAATGTATATTTGTTGACTAGGTTAATATACGTAATACCAACTTGAAATCCATCCATAATTATAGTTGGGACTAATGGCTTAATGTGTAAAATCATAGGGTTTCTCAAAATTATTTAATCAAATTTTTACTTTTGGCGCCACTGTGAAGAGGTTCATGCCCTTGATAATGTTTATACTTTATAAAAGCTGAAGCCTGTGGGACTGAGCAACTGTCTCTAGGAAACAACAGAAATAGATAGAAAATCCCTCTAGTTCTTTTACTCAGTTATTCCCTAAAGCTACCTGAATTTCTAAGGCACACAGTGCCTGAGGAATCATTGTGATGGCTATTTTACACAATATATATATATATTTACACAGTAACTGAAGCCTTCAACTCTAAATATAGATGAGAACAGTGGGAATTTCAGAAAACTAGCGCCAGGGAGAGAACATTTTGTGTCTCACAGGTGACTGCCTGGCTTCTGACCTCCACGATAAGATTGACCTTGCAATGCCTCATAGATTTGCTCCTTCTTTGGGTTCTAGTGAGGCAATAAGAAGTCCTGTGAGGTGAAAAGCGCAGTCTCATGCAGGTCTATTATTCAAAATTTTTCCCTACCACTCACCACCACATGATCCTTAGAAATTTACTAAATATTTGAGGGTCTCAGTTAATCTGTGTGTATTTAACATATAACTAACTATAATAACAAGCACTTGTGGAAATGGTAACATACTTAAAGTATGTGAAGTTCCTTACACATATTATGCAACTCGAGAAGTCATTTCCATTCTCCCACTCTAATTCTGTTTCATGCTTATTTTTTGGACATATGATCGAAAGTTGAGGAATCAGAGGCAAATTAATATTCATAAAATTCAGATCATGATAATTTGATTCCACAGTACCATATAAACAATGTCCTCATTTGGGCGCTTTAAAGGTTCATAAAGAAAATAACTTCATACATGTTGAGAAACTTCATTTTGTTGCTTCCTAGTTTTCGCTTAAGATCTCTGTGCTTCACTGTTCATTTTCACCACAGATTGAGGGTTTGTTGTGAAAATTCACCTGATTTGTACTTACCTTTCTCTCTCTCAGGGAAAATGAGAGACTCTAAAAATAATATTCACCCGAGGTGATCAGGAAATAGACCGGAATTTTCTTTTCTGCAAATTATAGTGTAAGTTATATTCCATTATATTTCTCTTTTGATAGCAATGACTCTGAACTGTGCCTGGTAATCCCACTTTGTTCCACATGTCTTACTATCCATCTCCTGTGACACTATTTCCTGCGGAGCTCCATGCAGAAATTATTTAGATTCCTTTTTACGAACTCCTATAAGTACCCTTTGCAAGTTGACTGTATCTTGCTGAAAATATAGTTCCATTTCTTCAAAGTAGCAATTTAATAATTATCCTGTTTTCTTAGCTCCTGCCTCTTGCTAAATATATCCATTTTGTCATTTTGGGAGCAGTTTCTTTGTTTGATTATACTTTTTCTGCTTTTTAAAAAGTGTTTATTAATACTTTGGAGTTCTTGAATCTCTAGCCTATTAATTACTCTGTCAAATACATTTCTTGAAAATTATTAATCCCACTCTTCAGGTGGCTCCCAGCTTCCCTTTTGGAAGACAAGTGAAATATCCTGTTTTCTGGTTGCTGAGAAAAATGCATTCTGGGAGTCACTGTTTGATACCACTTCTACCCTATTTTAACCAGAACAGGTGCCACAAATGTGTCTTTTCCTTTTTTCATTTAGGAATATTTTCTTTGGACAGAAATAATATACTTCTCTGCTTCTTTTATAGCTTTTAATGTTTTTACTTAATCATCAGTATTCATTCAAGACTCTGTAAAAGAAAGATTTCTCCTCATTTTCTAACAGAAAGGAGGTAGAATTAATCTCATTTGAAGATGTACCTATCAAATGCTAATTGAAGTGATGTTTCACCACTTTTCATCTGCTAACTCTGAAATAATTTAATTTATAACTTTATCAGAATGAATATCTGTTCTGTGGCTAATGAAAGGCATTCTACCATTATTTTAATTATCTTATATTAAGAATTGGTTGCAAGCTATTTGTAGCATTATAAGCTCAATCAAATCAATGTGAAAGCTTTATGAATTCCTAGAGTAGGAAGAAAAATGATCACCTCTGCTGAACTGTGACAAGGATGCAGCCATCACAATTTAACATTACATCTGGAATGAATTAATGGGAAAAGTAATTTTTTACTATATAGATGATATCTTATCACTGTAACCTTTTCCCTTTTCCAAAAAGAAATATAACACACATGTAAGCTCATAAAACATAAATTTAGAGCTCAATGACTCATTACCAAAGCAAAGTCCAAGAAACCACCACCAGGTCCAGAAAGGAAACATTACTGTTATCTCCAAAACCACTCTCATACCCCTGTGATCACTACCCTCTTCTTTTCTTGAGGTGACCACTTTCCTAAATGTAAACACTGGTTTGATTTTGCTTGTTTTGTTTTTATGTAAATTGAATGACTCTTAAGTGTTATTGCTAGTCTGATTTCTTTGCTCAGCACTAAGTTAGTGAGATTTATTCCCACTATTGCATGGAGCAGCAATTCATTAGTTTTCATTGCCTTATAGAATTTTGTGATATAAATATACCATAATTTATTTAGTCATTCTATTATTAATAGGAATTTTGATTTTCTAATTTTGGAAATTACCAATAAACCTGCCATGAATATTCTTGTGCATGTTTCTGAGTGTAAACCATTATGTTGCTTATAGAACTAAGTGGTAACTGTGCCAGTCTTCAGCTATAACTTTGTTGGATAATTCCAAAGAGTTTTCCAGTAAGGTTGTCCAATTTAGACCCCCACCAGCAAAGTATGAGAGTTCCTATTGCCCCACATCTTTGCCAACACTTGGTAAGGTAATTTAAAAAACAAGACAAAACAAAATGAAACATTGCCATTCTGGAGACTGTCTCATCCAGGTTTTAATTTTTATTTCCTTAATTATTGATGAGATAATTCCTGTGTTATAGGCCATTTGATACCCTCACTTATGAGGGATCTGCTCAAGTCTCATGCCCATTTTCTACTAAATTATCTTTTTGATTTGTAGGAATTTTAATATATTCTGGATATAAGCCTTTTGTAAGTTCAACCATATTTATTAATCTTTGGATTGCTTTTTGGACTCTTATGGTCAACAGAAATCTCCTGATTTTAATGTAATCCAATTTATTGACCTTTTCCTTGAATGTTAGTGCTTTTTGAGTGTGTTCTGTGTAAGAAATCATAAAGGTATTCCCTTATATTTTCTGTTAAGGATTCAAACATCCTGAAAGAGAATTCAAATAGAAAGAGTGACACCTTGCTTGCACACATATATACATGTACATTAAATATACCAAGAAGTAGAGCAAGTCAGAACTTGTCTTTTGGACCCAACTTTAACTCTCATTTATTCAAATGTCTCTACCCTCACTTCCAATGCAATAAATGTCCTTGAACTTCACCCATTTTTAATAACGTTTCTGCTTTTTGGAGGGATAGGTTGGGCAGTTGGTAAGGAATGCTTCAGTTTAAAAGTTTAGCAATGAGTACCCAATGTCTTACTTACCACAAACTATGTGACAGTACTAGGTTGGGTGCCACTTTCTCTATGTGTTTCAGTAGGGAAACACATACAGAGACTAAGGAAATTATTAAAATAATCTCTAATTAGCCTACTTTATAAAGTTAAAAGACATGTTTCAATATCTGATATCAAAATAATCTTATACCACTAATAAAGGGAGTTTATTTTCCTCTTGACTTTGTGCTTCTTATGAAAAAAACGAAGGGTGACTGTATTGCCTTTATTGAAGCCAGATGTGACACTTTCCACAGTTATATTTAGTCTCAGGCTATTCCCGGGTAAAGGACCTAACAGCATATAGTGTTCAAGTATTTTAGTTTATTATTTGAGAGTTTCCACACTATTTCTTAAATATGTCTTTTTGCCATAGATCTGTTAGAACATCAACCATTGTCTTAATTATTATTGTGGTATAATAGGATGTAATGTCTAATCAATCTTCACTGTTACTCCTATCTAAACAATCCTCCCTTCATGTACAAAAAGGAAGAAATAATAGATGCAATTTACATAATGCTTTAATGTAGTCATGCTGAGCAACATGATTCACAGATAATCAACTTTGTTAAAGATAATAGTGTACCAATTTATAACAGAGTGCTGTGTTACATTGTTTGAGGGAGGTGGGGGGATAGAATAAAAGCAGATGTTTCCAGGGAATGTAGTGTGGTTTAAGCACCAAAAGGAAGAAACAATAATTATTAAACCAGTGTTTAAAAACACTTTTGAATGGAAATATTTCTTCAGACTAAATGTAACAGAGGTTCAATATGGAAATTGTGTAAGGGAACCCATACCAGTGTGGCTATCTCTGTACCTTGCCCTTTTTCATTTTGTAGAAAAAACAAAACAAAGCAAAAAAAACCTCAGACCCTAGATATTACAGAATACGGCACAGATTTAGTGCAATATTCAGGCAGAATGTGACCATTGAAAAAAATCTTCTAAAGTAAGACTGACAAGAATAAAGTTGGAAAGAAACCCGAGTCATCTGGATGAGGATCAAGCCCTGGAGTGTGAGTGAAGTGAAATCTATTGATTCTGGGCCAGCATAGGGATGCCGGTAAGACTCAGTGATTATTCCAGTGGTTAGGATACCACAGCATCCTGAAAAAATCCACTTGTGTCACCTTGTTTTGACACCACCATACAATAAGATAAAGATAAAACTCTTTAACATAACCTTTAAATTCTTCTTTGGAAAGTTGTATAAACTTGACTTTTAAGAGACAGCCTTATATAGTTGGTTTTAGATTTGAAAATATCTAGTTTTGAATCCAATTATGCAGATGTTTTCCCTGTAATCTGTAAAGTCTTCCCTTATCTTTACCCATATAGCAGGCTATAGTTTATCCTATAAAAAGCCAATTGGAATACTATCTGCTCTAGAAATCCTTTCGCTAGTCTTGAAAGCATGAAGGCATCACTAGGTAGTCTTTTCACTGTACATGGAGAAGATCATGTACAGTGAAAAGACTGCAGGGCTTTAAATAAGAATAGATATCTTCCACACATAGCAACCCGAAGAATTGTACTTCTCCTAGAATTGGTAGGAATCAATAGCAAGAATTCATCAACCTGGGCTTCGTCCAAGAATAATACAATAGGGTAAGCCCATGTCATACCTATTCTTCACTGAGTGGGAATGTTCAACAAACAGGTACCGTCTACTATATGTTAACAGAGAAAACCAACCAACAGTCTGTGCAGTGGTATTATGAGTTATAATATAGAGTCTTTTCCAAAGTGTACGGCGGAAATGCCACTAAATGAAATAATTTGAGGGAATATTCCTATATTAGTTTTCCAGGGCTGCTGTAACAAATTACCATGGAGTAGTTGGCTTAAACAACAAACTTTATTATCTCATGGTTCTGAAGTCCAAAATCAAGGTGTTTGGCAGGACCACACTTACAAAACTTTCCTTCCCCTGAGTTTTGGTGTGTGCCCAGCAATCCAAAATGCTCGTTGCCTTGTGGCAAAATTCAAATATTTGCCTCTTTCATATGGCTTTCTCTCTCTCTCTCTTTCTGTCTTATCAACTGTATCCAAATTTCTTTTCCTTAAAAGGACACCAGTCTTATTTGTTTAGAGTCCACCTTAATCCAGTTTGGCCTTATCTTAACTTATAACATCTTCAAAGATTTTATTATAAGTTCATATTCATAGGACTAGGGTTAGAACTTGAAGATGGCTTCTTGAGGGACACAATATAACCATATAATTTCCTATAGATTGGATATATAAGAGAGGATAAAGATCATATAAGCATATTAAAGAGGTTCAAAGCTTTTTATCCTCCACTATCACCAATAAGGCCATCACTGCACTCTTGTGAATGCAGATTTCTGGTACAGATCAAGGACAAAATACTGGGCCATGACCCTGAATGATATAACCTTTGCTAGAAAAAGCAAAATGGTGAAAGACACGTTCATGTAAAGAACTCTTTTGTCACAATCTCTTGAAATTTCTGTTTAATACCATCTCTTAGTTAACTTTGCCATCTTTTCTCCTTGATCTTATTCCATTGTGTAGTAAAGAGATGAGGTTTCTATTTATATAGAAACATTATTCCCCATTTCTCCATATTAAGGTCAAAAGGATCCCAATGGAGACCCACAAAATGATATGAATTGCAGGGAGAGCTTAAGGTTGTTTCTCGTAAGTACAAAAGAAGTTCTTATGAAGAATATGAATAACAGGACAATTTGCCAACTGGAATGAATATCTTAGTTCAAAATAAGCAGGGCTCATTTTCCTGGAGTCTACCAACTATCTATTTGGTTTATGAGCCTGAAGCAACAGTTGATGTTTGATTGAAGATTAGAGATCATATACACATTAACCCCAGACTCGGGTCACTATTGCTAACAGAGTATTTGCATAATATAATAGACAAGATTGACATACAGAATATATACGTGAAACTGTATTCCTACATCTTTGAATGTGCACTAAAGATACTAGTCTTAAGAAAATTATAAAACAATATAACTATGTGGAAATTAAAAAATATTATTCTAAATGAATGTATCAATGAGGAAATCAAAACACAGTTAAACATTATTTGGGAAGAAAAGATGATCTGAACATGTTTTGTATTTGTCTGAAATTGTTAATAGTTGCAAAGTCATAATTTCCAGACTTCTGACTTCTGCTTTTGGACATACACGTATACAGCACACAAACATGCATATGAAAAAGAATGAATGAATAAAGCATCCAACTCAAAAAGTTAGGAAAAGGACTGCAAAATGAATGTAGGAAAGCAGTTTAAAGGCATAAATATAATAACAATACCTAAATGTTTTTTAATATTTAGTGGTGGTGATGGAAGAGGGAAATTTTAAAAGACTAATAAAGTAAAGGGAAAGTAGATCAATTAGAAACAACAATGGGTTATAACCTTATATATGGAAGCAGATGATATAGTAGATTAAAGTAGTTGTATGATTTAAATTAAAACCAGTTTGAATATCTTAATGAAATAGAAACATTTATGGGTTAACAAAATCTAACTAAATTGGCCCAAGAAAGAGAAAATATATACTAAGAAATAAATAAGGGACAAAATAGATACCCATTGAAACTTTTTTTTTATCATAGCTCAGTGGGAAATCTAATAGCATTTTAACAAATCAAAGTCAAACAAAGACTACAGGTCATCCTTAACTCTTTTTCCTATACCTGACCTTTAACCCACCAGGAATCATCTTGGCTCGCTCTTTAAAGTATATCTGAACTCATCAGATCAGCTACATCTTACTACGTATATCACTAGCACCATGCTCCAAGCCATCAACTTCTCTTGATTGTACTCTGCAATAGCCCAAAGTGTTCTCCCTAATTAGACTTTTAAAAAAATTTTATTCTGAAAAATGTTCAAATTTATAGGAACAGTTTAAAAAAATAGCAAACCCCATACGAAGAACTCCAACATATCCCTACACCCTTAGACATTCAGATCCACCAGTTTTACCACATTTCGATATCATTCTATCTATCTATCTATCTATCTATCTATCTATCTATCTATCTATCTATTTATCATCACCTATCTTTCCATCATCTATACATTTTCTGAGCACTAGAGTATAAGTTGTATATTTCATATTCCTTGAACTTTAATACTGCCACAGATATTTCCCAAGAACAATGATATTTACTTATGTAATCACGAGTCCAAGAAATTTAACTTTGATATAAAGCTTACATTCTATATTCCAATTTTTTCATATGTCCAATAATATCCCTTTGAGCCTTTTCTCCTCCCTTGCTAGAGCCTATCCAGGATCATGTACGGCAGTTAACGGTCACTGTCTTTTTAGTTACTCTTTCTTTTTCTTTTTAAAAATATGGGAACACATATACAACATAAACTTTCCCATCCCACTACTCTCAATCAAACATTTTAATGGGATTAATCACCCTCACAATACCTTGGTACCCTCACCACCACCCATTGCTAAAACTTTCCTATGTCTCCAAATAAAACCCCTATACCCATTATGCATTAACTTTCCATCCCCCTGACCCTTCCTCTGGAAACCTGTACTAAGATTTCTGTCTCTTATGAGCTTGCATATCCTCTGATGCTTTCTTTGTTGTTATGATGGCACTTACATTTAATAGCCTGTCTATAAGTCTCATTTGCTTTGATACCAAATTAAGTTAGATAGTATACACAAACTATGTTCTTATAACCTTCTATTTCCCCAAATTTATGTACTTCTTGTCACAAATTATAGGTTGATACATTATACGTCCAAAACCACTGATTTATCATTACATTTTCTATGTGCACACTTAGATCCTATAGGCAGAAAAAATCCAAGTTACAAACTAAAAATACTTAGAACTGGTAATTATATTTACCCAAGTCATCATCCTCACTGGAGAGCTTTCTTTCTTGATGTGCCTTCAATCCACTGTCCTTTCCTTTCAACCTTCAGAGTTCTCTTTAGCATCTCATCTAGGAATGATCTATTGGTGACGAAGTCCGTCAGCTTTTGCTTGTCTGGAAATGTCTTCATCTCTCCTCATTTTTTAAAAGATACTTTTGCTGGATATAGAATTTTGGGTTGGCAATTTTTTTTCTTTCAGGCCTTTAAATATGTCATCCCACTGCTTTCTTGCTCCATGTTTTCCAATAAGAAACAGGCATTTGGTCTTATTAAGTTTCACTTGCATGTAACACATTGCTTCTCTTTTGTGGCTTTCAGAATTCTCTTTGCCTTTGGTGTTTGACAGTTTGATTACAATATTTCCTGGTGTGTGTATTTTTGGGTTTGTCCTGTTTGGAGTATGTTGAACTTCCTGGATAATGCTATTCATGTCTTTTGTTGGATATCTCTATTCTTTCTTTTGGGAAGTTTTTAGCCATTATTTCTTTGAATATCTTTTCTGCCCCTTTATCTCTTTCTTCTCCTTATGGGATTCCCACAATGAGTATATTTTTATGTGTGAGAGTTCCACAGGTTCTTCAAGCTCTGTTTAATTTTCTTCATTCTTTCCTCCATCTGCTCCTCAGATTAAATAATTTCAATGAGATATAGGGGGAAGGTGGTGTCAGTTTAGGTGCACACTGTTGATTGGGGACAGGAGCCAGAGAGCGTGGTCTTTGTGGGGAGCCTGGGGCATGGGAATATTAACTCCATCGGTCTGGAGGCAACTGGAGTGTGAGTTGGACTGTGCAGCATAAAATCGTGAGTTCTTTATGCCCCAGCCGGAAACACAGGTGGCAGGGTCTCATTCCTGGGGAGGGGGGCTGGGAAGTTCGGAACCTCACTGGCAGACCTGTGAGGGGGGGAATAACCGCCAAGAGTGGGAAGGTCTGACAGGGGGTGGAGAAGGGTTTCCTTTCTGTGGGTTTGGTTGCCAGAACCCGCAAGCAGTTTACAGGGAAAAAACTAACTGGCTGGAAGTGGTGCTGGGCTGAGGGGAGTGATGAATCTGCTTACTGGTGGCGCAGATGCAGGGTCGGCAAAGGGCAGTTCCAGCCATCTAAAAGTTCCAGGCTGAGTAACACAGCTCACCCAGGGGAGTTAGGCAGTGGGAAATAATAGACAAGTCTCCATGAACCTATTTGGGGTCCCCTCACAGAAGTGGTTGGTCTAGAAGAGGAGTTCTTTAAGGACCCTAATTACATCAAAAAATAAAGAGAAACATATTGACCTGCTTTAATTGCTAAATTCTGCCTCAAAGCCTACAGAGAGAAGGCTGCAAGGCAATTGATTAATGAACACAGGCTGAGAGGCTCCACAGGTGCCCAAAGGGAACATTGTTTTACCTTAAGATTAATTGCATGCTTGTGTGCTTCTTACCTCTACTCTCTCATCCTTGTTGGTAGTGTTTTTTTTTCTTTGTTTGTTTTCTTTTCTTTGTTATTTTTTTTTTTAATTAGGTGCTGATAGCTTTTTTTCTTCTTTTCTGGTCTTCTTTATCCTTGACTTTCCATCCTCTGTGTATAGTGATTGTGTCTACCAACACTATCTCCTCTCCTTCCTTCATCTTTCTGTTGTGGTTCTTATTTTCCACCTTTTTTCATTT
>PVKH010026753.1:0-13282 GCA_004027955.1 Chaetophractus vellerosus
ATTTTTCCTTTTGTAAATGCATGCTTTTGAGTCACCTATTCAATCATCCCCTTATCCTACTTTATCTTTCTATTCCCTTATCCTGCTTTTTATTATCTCAAAGCAATTAACTGCCTAATGTTATATTATCTATAATCCTTTATATAAAATTCTTAAATATAAGCTTTGAAAAGCAAAAGCTTTTTCATAACTTAATTGGTGCCCTGACCTGAAGTGAGGGCACCAATTAAGTTATGGTCCTTATTTATCATATTAATGTGAAAATGCATGCATTTTGCTCGAGAAACATTAAATATAAGTAAAGGTGCTGCCACACCCTGATGGTGATGTTAAAAAAATATAGAATATGCATGAAATACCTCTCTAAAATCTGAATTCCAAAATGCATATGGTTCTAGGTTTTGGATAAGGAATTTTGTGAACCTGTAATTATTTATTTGTACTACTGTCATTTCTCCATGAGGACGAGAGCCTTATTCCATTCACTATTATATCTACTGGACCTAGAATTGTGCCTGACACATAGTAAGTACCCAATAAATATTGTTGAATAATTGAAAAAATGATCATATTTAATTAATATAAGTGGAGTTCAAAATAGGGAGGAACTAAGCTGCCACGGACAGGCAAAAGCCGCCACGGGCAGGGCAGGTCGCCTGCAAATCGAGCACAGCCAGCCACCCGCGAACTGAAAAGTCGGCCGTGATGGAAGCAGAAGCCGCCCACAAGCGGGGAAAGCCGCGCCTGCGCAGTGACCAAGTCTCGGCGCGTCGCCGCAACGGGGGGGGAGGAGGGGGGGAAGGGGAGATATGTAATAAAATAAATAAATCTTTAAAAAAAAAAATAGGGAGGAACTAAAATATTTCTTCAAGTCAGTAATCACTAAATGAGGTTACATTATATACAGGTCTCTGATCCCTTATTTACAATTCTGAAATATAAAAAGCTTTGAAAACAAAAGTTTTGCCATCATTGTTTATTTTCTGGAGCCTTAAGATTTCTAGCAAATTGGGAAACAGTTAATAATTTATTAGATCCCAAGTATGAATAAATAGAAACATTTAAAGGAAAGACATCAAACTTTGAATTCCTTAAGGGCAAGGATGGTTTTAGTAATCTTTTTATCACCTAGTAAAGTAGCTGACCCATAGTAGATACTCAACATATGTTGTTAGAATGAACACTGAAAAAGAAGAATGGAGATTTAATCCATTTAATAAATAAATGTTATTGCCATTCTACTAGGCCTAGAACACATCCATGAACAAGACAATGTCTCTCCCTGCCTTCATGAATTGTATTACACTTTAGTTGAGAAGATAGAGGTGTGATGAATATTACAAAAAAGAAACCACAGATTGTATACAAGGGGTACCTAGCCTAAGCTGAGAGGTCATAGAAACTCTGTAATCTTATATATTAAAAAAATAAATAAAAGAATTTAGTTGGGTAAAATGAGGATGAGAGTAGGAGGAGTGGAGGAGGAAAAGCTTGTGCAGCTATAGCTGAAGACTAGAAGGTGAAAGGTAGAGTATCACATGAGACAGACAGAGGGCAGAGACCAGACAATCCAAGCTTTGTGGCTCTAATCAAGGATTTTGGACATTATTCTAGGGCAATGAGAAGAACAGGTGGCTAGAGGGGTGTGAGGCAAAGGAATTGTTACATCTCACTTGGATTTTTAAAGAACACCCAGGCTTCTATTTACTGGGCACTTACTATGTACTAAGCATACTATCTTGTACAGTCTTCCCAAAACAGAACCTATATTTCCAAGGTGTAACTGGAAGCTGATCACCACCCCTGCCTAGAACAACTTGTAAAGCCAAATAAAATACAAAAATCATCTATTTGAAGACATAAGGGAGTTGCTGAGGGAACAAGAACTAGAGGAACTAAAAATCCAGAAAAGGAAAAATCTTGAGAGATGAGCTGGTTTCTGCAGCCACTTTTTTCCCCCCTGAGATGATTAGCCTATTCTGAGAATGGACAGAAGACTGAGAATCAGAACAAAAACCAGCACAAAGCCTGGGGAAGGCTACTAAGGGTAGAAAGAGAAATAAGTAGAGCCTTGGCAGAGACTTTGGAGGTCTTAAACACATAGCAAGTTTTTATCTTCAGGAAATTTTCAGAATACTGGGCCTTTGTAGGGTGGGAGGCTAAAAATATAAGCAGAAATCTTGTGGAAAAAGTTTTTCAGCAGCCTAACAAGACAAACAGGATCCAAAAGAGATCCAAAAGGGAAAGGACCTACAGAATACATCAAGTTCTCAGTTGAAAACCCTGGATAGCCAGGGAAGAACCCAAAGAAGACTGATCCTGAGGTCTAAAATCCAGCCTCAACACTGCACATTTCCCGACTGAATTAAGTAGAGGGGAGGAGGAACTCTCTAAAGAGGAAGATATTATCTGGATGACCTACAATTTTTCATACACAATGCCTGCCACTTGAAAAAAAAGTTTACTAGGCATGCCAACAGATGAAATCACATAAACAAAGGCTAAGAGAAAATAACACAATAGAAAGAGATGTACAGGAGACCCAGATATCAATGTTAATTGACAAGGACATTAAAATAATTATGAGTTATACGTTTAAGAAAACAGAGAGAAAAAATGGGCAAGATTCATGAAAATAGAGAATTTTATCTGAGAAGTGGAATCAATAAGAAAAAGAACCATTTGGAAATCTTAGAACAAAAAAAATGCACTATGGAAATAAGCACTCATTAGATGGATTTACCAGAAGAGAAGCAGGATAAAACTGGATTAGTAAAACGGGAGGCAGTCAAAAGAAAATATCCAAACTGAAGCACAGAGAAAACATAATGGGAAATAGAAATAAATGGAACTCCATGAAAAGGATATATATATATATATGAGCCTAAGAAAGAAAGGAGAGAGAGAAATGCAGCAGAATAAATATCTGTACAGATAATGGCCAAGAATTTTCCAAAACTGTTGAAAGTTATCAGCACCAGATTTAAGAAGCTCCACAAACCCAAAACAGAGTGAATTAAATAATAATAAAGCAAAGAACAACAATAACATACCAAGGCACATCTTAACAAGACTGCTGAAAACCAGAGACAAAATGAAAATGTTAAGTAGCCAAGGTGGAAGCAGATATGACTCAAGCAATTTGAGGGTTGGTTCCTGGTGCCTCCTGGAAAAGACAGCGAGCTGACACAATCAGATGATGCAACAAGGAGACACACAGAGTAAAGACAATGAGAGGCCCAACAAAGCAGAGAACTGAAGTGGCTCAAGCAATTGGGTGCCTCTCTGCCACATGGGAGGTCCCAGGTTCGGTTCCCAGTGTCTCCTAAGGAGAAGACAAGCAGACACAATGCACACACAGAGAATGGACACAGAGAGCACACAGCAAGCACAAACAAGGTGGGAATAAATAAATATAAATAAATCTTTTTAAAAAAGCAGCCAAGGTGGGGTTGAGTCATACATTCAGTGAGCAACAAAAAGACTGATGGCTGGCTTCTCAACAAAAACTAAACAAGCCAGAAGATAATGGAATGACATTTCAACATGCTGAAAGAAAATTACTGTCAATCTAGAAATCTATGCAGAAAAAAAAATTCATCTGAAATAAAGATATCATCAGATAAATTAAAAATGAAGAATTTATAACCAGAAAGCCTGCACTAAGAGAAATATTAACAAGAGTTCTTATGGTAGAAGAAAATTAATCCCAAATGGAAATATGGAAATTCAGGAGGGAATGATGAGGAACAAAAAGGATAAAAATGTGATTAAGAAGCAATAAATATTGACTATATTGATGCTAGAAAGTAAAAATAGTTATATCTTATAGGATGTAAAAAATATATAGATTTGACATGCAAGAAAAATACAAAAGAAAAGAAGGGTAAAATGATAAAGTATACTAAATTATAGTATTACAGTACAGGGAAATAGTAAAAGTAATAAATTATATAAGACTGTAATTAAGCAAGAAGAATGCTTTACTCTTTAGTAAAGAGTTTAGGATAACTACCAAAAGAATAGCAAAATGAAGTGTAACTATTAAGTTAATGAAAAAGAAAAAATGGTAATAAAATAAATAATCCAAAAGAATGCAAAAAAAGAGAGAAAACAGAACATGAAGCAGATAGATCATATAAAAAGAGATATGAGTGAGCAGATGTGGCTCAAGTAGTTGGACACCTGCTTCCCACATGGGAGGTCCCGGGCTGGGTCCCCTGTGCCTCCTAAAAACAAAAACGAGCAAACAAATGAAAAAACCACCTCAGGGGAGCGATGTGGCTCAGCAGTTGAATACCGGCTTCCCACATATGAGGTCCTGGATTCAATCCCTAGCCCTAGTACCTCCAGAGAGAGAGAGAGAGAGAGAGAAAGAGAGATGAAGCCAAATATATTAGTAAATTCATTAAATGTAAATAATGTAAATAATATAACTAAAAGACTATGATCATCAGACTGGATTTTAAAAAAACTACTATATGCTGCTTTCAAGAGATACATCTTAAATATAAAGTCACAGAGAAAGTGAAAGCAAAAGGGTGGCAAAAGTCATACCATGCAATCAGTAAGCAAAAGAAAGCTTGTATAGCTATACTAACAGAACCATACAGAGATAAAGAGGGACATTTCATAATGATTAAGGTATTCATCCAACAGGAAGGTATCACAAAAAATATAAATCTGTATACAACCAATAAAAGATCCTTAAAATATATAAAGCAAAAATTTAAAAGAATTAAATAGAAAAATAGACAAATATGCAATCACGGTGGGAGATTTCAACATATTCCTTTCAACGGCTAATAGAGCAAGCAGAGAAAAATTCAATAACATTATAGAAGATATGAACAACATAATAAACAACTTGACCAAAGTGACATAGGTAGATGAAATGATCCAACAGTGACAGTATATATATTCTTACTAGTGTACTTGGAAAATTTAGCAAAATTGACAATATGCTGGGTTATATACAGCAAATCTCAACTAATTTTAAAAGATTTAAATTAGAGAATATTCTCTGATAAAATGGAAATTAAGCTAGAAATCAATAACAAAAATATAAAGAGAAAATCTCAAATGCTTGAAAATTAAACAATATAATTCAAAAGTACCTTTGGGTCAAAAAAGTGAAAAAATAGAAAATATTTTGAACAAAAATATAAAGAGAATATGGCCTATTAAAATGTGTGTGATGCAGCTAAAGGCATCTTCTTTTCTTAAATTCATGTTTTAGAAAAGAAAGAAGACTTGAAATCCAAGATCTTAGCTTCCATCGGAAGACACTAAAAAAAAAAAAAAAAAAAAAAATCCAAAAAAAAAAAAAAAAAAAAAAAAAAAAAAAAAAAAAAAAAAAAAAAAAAAAAAAAATTCCGAGAGAAAATAATAATAAAAATATGATCTGAAATGAAAAGAAAATCAGCAAAGTAAAAAATTGGTTCTCTGATGAGATTAATAATTGATAAACCCCCACAAAAACTGTTCAAACACATACACACAGAACACACCATACCATACACACTCATGCATGCACAAATTACCATTATCAAAAACGGCAATGGGTTTTTCAGACATTAAAAAGACAATAAAAGTTTATTATAAACAACTTCAGACCAATGATTTGTAAAATTTAAGTGAAATGAACAAAATCCTTAAAAACAATTTATTGACAAGAGAAAGAATAAAAAATATGAATACTCCTATATCCATTAAAATTTAATCTGTTATTAAAAATCTTGCCAACACAACATTGAAGAACAAAGTTGGAAGACTGACACAACCTGACTTCAAACAGTGTGGTGTTTGCAAAAGAATAAACAAATAGATAAATGGAACTGAATAGAGAGCCCAGAAATAGACCCACACAAATAAAGTCAACTGATCTTTGACAAAGGAACAAAGGCAATTCAAATGAGAAAGGAAGGTCTTTTCAACAAATGGTACTGGAACAAGTGGACAGCCTCATGGAAAAAAAAAATCTAGACCAAGACTTTATATCTTTCACAAAAATTAAGTCAATATGGATCATAGACCTAAATGTAAATGACAAAACTATAAAACTTCTAGAAGGTAACGTAGGATAAAATCTAGGTGACCTTGGGTTTGGTGATGAGTTTTTAGATACAACACCAAAAACAGGATCCATTTTTTAAAAATTATTAAGGTGGACTATGTTAAAATTAAAAACTTTTGCTCTGGGAAAGACATTGTTAAGAGAATGAAAAAACAAGCCACAAATTGGGAGAAAATATTTGCAAAATACATTTCTGATAAAGGACCTGTGTACAAAAAATACAAAGAACTTTTAAAACTTAACAATAAGAAAATAAGCAATCCAATTTAAAAATAGGAAAAAGATCTGAATAGCCAGACACCTCATCAGAGAAGATGTACAGATGGCATATAAGCATATGAAACAATGTTCAACATCTTATGTCATTAGGGAATTATAAGTTAATTAAAAACAATGAGAGGCTACTACATATCTACTATATATCTATTAGAATGGCTACAATCTAAAACACTGACAACATCAAATGCTGACAAGGACATGGAGAAACAGAAACTTTCACTCATTGCTGGTGGAATGCCAAATTATACAGATACTTTGGAAGATAGTCTGGTAGTTTCTTATAATGCTAAGCATAGTTTTACCATATGATCCAGCAATCACACTCCTTGCATTTACCTAAATGAATTGAAAACTATGTCTGCAGAAAACTGGCACACAAGTTTTTATATCAGTTTTACTCATATTTGCCAAAACTTGGAACCAAGATGTCCTTCAATAGGCAAATGAATAAATAAACTGTGGTACCTCCATACAGTGGAATATTACTCAGTGATAAAAAGAAATGAGCTCTCAAGCCACCTATAGGAACCTTAAATGCATGTTACTAAGGGAAAGAAGCCAGTCTGAAAAGGCTACATATTAGATGATTCCAACTATATGACAAAAGGCAAAACCCTGGAAACAGTAAAGAGAACAGTGGTTGCCAGGGATTCAGGTAAGAAGAGGGAAGAGAGAGGGATGAATAGGTAGAGCACAGGGTGTTACAGGGCAGTGAAACTATGCTAGATAATACTAGTATAATGGCTACATGACATGATACCTTTGTCAAAACCCATAGAATTGTACAACACAAAATAAACTATGTAAACTATGGACTTTAATAATAATGTATCAGTATTGGTTTATCAAGAGTAACAAATGTACCACAGTAAAGCAAGCTATTAATAATAGAGGAAACTGTGGGAAGTTCGTATATGGGAAATCTGTGCTTTCTGCTCAATTTTTCAGTAAACCTAAAATTGCTCTAAAAAAATAAAGTCCCATTAAAAACGTTCAAAAATTTACTGAGGCGATGACTACACAACTCTGTGATAAAACTGGGAGCCAATGAGTACACACTTTGGATGGACTGTACAAGGCATGAGACTGTATAACAAAGTGAACCATGTGGGGGATGATGGACTGTGGTTTACAGTACAAATATGAGAGTATTCACTCATGAACTATAACAAATGTACAGTACTAATGCATGGGGTTAATAATAGGGGGTGTATGGAAAAAAGATACCACATGTAAGCTATAGACCATAGTTAGTAGCAATATTTTGATGATGTTCTTTCTAATCTGTAACAAAGTTCCACAATAATGCAATGTATCGGTAGAAGGGTGACGCATGGAATTCTGCACATTATGCATGACTGTTTTGTAAGCTTGCAACTTCTATAATAAATTTTTTAAAAATAAAGTCCTATTACTTAAAAAAAAAACTTCCCAAAATGAAAACTCCAAATATAGGCTTCATTGAAGAATTCTTCCAAACATTAAAGAAATTATGCAATTTTAATACATTCTTGCAGCAAATAGAAAAGGAGGGAAGACTTTTCTATTCATTTTATGAGGCCAGTATAACCTTGATATAAAACGTGGCTAAGACATTACAAGAAAGGAAAATTACATAGCAATTTTTCTTATGGAAATAGATGCAGTCCTTAAGCACCTATTATTGGAAGTTTCTGTCACTTAGGATGTAGAAAGCCACAAGAGAATGCTACTCACACTCTAACAACGAGAAAAAGTAGTATAATCTACACATTTTGAACCCATCAAAAAATTGTAGTAAGACAATCAACTGAACTATATTCTAAAGAGTAACAAATCCCTTCAAGGACACATGGGCAGAGCAGAGGAAGAAAATGAAGCCACCACACAAGAAGATAAGAAGAAATCAGCTAAAATTTTAACTGTTAAAGACTAAGTGTGGACTAGCAGAACTGTTCGGAAGACTGGGAGCCCAAAACACAAGGGAAATGCATACTTGTTGGCTTGCTTTTTTCCACAGGCCCACACAAAAGATTGGGAGGAGAGCAGGAAACTACAGAGAAATCTCATTTGTGGTACAAGTGTACAAGAAGGCTAAGGCTGCCTCTACAGGACAAGCATAATACTGTGCTACTTTGTCTGGACTCTTCTGACATGTGAGACAAAGGCCTTCAACCAGTGGAGAAGGGTTCAGAAACCATCCCATTCTGAAGTCATGGGCCATGATTCATTGCTTCTGGGAGTGGGGTAGATCAAAAACCCTCTGCCTCATGGGAAGATAAGAAAACTCTTTTGGGCCCAAGATCCTAGAACAATACAAAGCAGAGGTAAGCTGCCACTAGGAGAGGGGCAAGAATATGTCACAGACTAATCAAACACACATTTTAATATCAGGAATGAAAGAAGGACTATCACTACAAACCTTACAGGCATTAAAAAGAAAATAAGTGAATAATATAAACAACTTTATGCCAATATATTTAATAACTTAAAGTTCAACAATAACTGGAAACACAAAAACTACCAAAGCTTACACAAAAGAAAGAAATAATTTGAAGAGCTCTGTGTCTATTAACAAAATTTAATTCTTAGTTAAAAGCATTCCTGCAATGAAAGCTCCAGGCCCCAATGACTTCACTGGAAATTCTACCAAACATTTAAGGAAAAAGCATTATTAATTCTATACAAATTTTTCCAGAAAATAGGAGAGGGGAAACACAGGTCAACTCATTTTATAGGATTAGCATTACCTGGTGTCAAAACTGGGCAAACACATTACAAGGAAGAAAAAACAAAAACAAAAACAAACTACAAACCGAAAATTTTCATGAATATAGTCACAAAAACCTCAAGAAATATATAAAAAGGATAATGCATCATGACCAAATGGAATTTATCTCAGAAATGCAAATTGATTCATCATTCAAAAGCCAATCAATGTTATTCATCACATCAACAGACCATATAAACTTGTCTACAGGTTCAGGAAAAGCATTTTTAAAAATTCAACATCTCATACAAGATAAAACTCTCAAAAAAACAGGAATAGAAGAGAACCTCCTCAACTTGATAAAGAGCATCTATCCAACACTGCACTGGAGGTCCTGACAGGTACATTAAAACAAGAAAAAGATTGGAAAGGAAGAAGTAAAACTGTCTTTATTAGTATATGACACTTGTACTTGGAAAATCCTAAGTAATCTATTTTTAAAAAGGTACTAGAACTCAAAAATTAAGTTTAGCAAGGTCTCAGGATGCATGGCAAATATACAAAAATCAATTGTATTTCTATAACTAACAACAAACAATTGGAAATTGAAATAAAAAACAATAATCATATATAATAGCATCAAAAAACATGAAATAGGGATAAATATAACAAAATATGCAAGATTTGTATGTTGGAACTACAAAATATTGACAAGGGAAAATAAATAAGTGGAAATATACTGTGTTAATGTACCAGAAAACTCAATATTGTTAAGTTGTCAATTCTCCCCAAATTGATCTACAGATTCAACATAATTCCAGTAAGCTTTTTTATAATAATTTGCAAGCTAATTCTAAAATTTACATGACAAAGCAAAGGATATAGAATAGTCAAAACAATTTTTAAAAAGAGGAATAAAATGGGAGAACTAACTATCTGATTTCAAAACTTACTATAAAGTTACAAAAATTATGACATGCAATATTGGCATAATGATAGATATAGAGATCAGTGAAACAGGATAGGGAATCCAGAAATAGTTACAAATATTTTCATTCAATTTATTTTCAACAAGTGTGCCAAGGAAATTAGTGGAGAAAGGATAGTTTTCAACAAATAGGTGCTGGAAATAAAAGACATCCATATGCAAAAAAAAAAAAAAAAAAAAAAAGTCTTACCTCACACCATATATAAAAATTAACCCAAAATAGATCATAGACCTAAATGTAAAAGCTAAAACTATAAAAATTCTAGAACAACACATAGGAGAAACTCTTTGAGATCTGGGGTTAGGCAAAGATTCTTAGGTAGGGCACAAAAGAGCATGAATCATAAAAGAAGAAATTGATCTTTATGTAGGCAAAATTTAAAACTTTTGCTGTTTGAAAGACCCAGGTGAAAAAATGAAAAGATAAACCACAGACTGGAGAAAATATTTGCAAAACACATATCTGATAAAGGACTTGTATTATATATAAAGAATCCTTACAATTCAACAATAAGACAAACCACATAATCTTCTAAAATGGGCAAAAGATTTGAACAGACTACTTCACCAAAGAATACATAAGCACATGAAAAGAGGCTCAACATCTTTAGTCATTATGGAAATGCAATTAAAGTTCCAATGAGATATCATTACACTCCTACTAGAAGAGTATAGTTAATAAAAATAAAGAAATAAAAAGCTGACAATATCAAGTGCTATCGATGAGACAAAGCAACTGGAGCACTCATAATTGCTGGTGGTAATGCAAAATGGTACAGCCACTCTGGCAAACAATTTGAAAGTTTCTTATGGATTAAATATACGCTTACCATACGATTTAGCTTTTCCATTCCTAGGTATTTACCCATGAGAAATACAAACAAACATCCATATAAAGACTTATAACGTTTATCTCTGCTTTACTTATAATCTCTAAAACCAAAAACAAACTTAATGCCCATAAACCAACAAATGGAGAAACAAATCTTGGTACATCCAAACAACAGAATACTGCAGAACTGCCCATACCTGATCAAAATGGCAGAGTGAGACACTGCAGGGTTCTGTCCCCACACAGAGGTTTGAACAATCAACAAGAACTGTCAGAAATAACTTTTTCAAAGCTCCAGAAAACAATTAAAGGACTGTAGTAACAGGGCAAGTGCCAAATCAAGAAAATGGCTACTTAAAAGTGATACACTCTCATGGCAGCCTGGGTGGTCCCTCCCGGATGCCTCACTGGCTCAGCACAGAGCTGGCCCATAATGCCAGTGCAGATCCCTGCTCCTGGTACTAGAAGGAGTAGAGTAACCCCCAAGCACATTGGAGAAGCATACATGTGTGGAACAATCTCTCTGGTGGTGGCCTAAGGGTCTCACTGTCCCAGAACTTGCCAATAATGTAGAAAGCAGCTCAATGACTTCTTCTACAGAATGCTGTAGGAGAGCAATCAAGTCATGCTGCCTGGGGCAAGGGAGTGCTGGTTGTAGGACAAACAGAGCAGTGCCTGGGACAATGAGGAAACTGTTCCTAAGGAAGAGGGGACATTAGTATCCATATAAATGAGGGAATTTCTAGGGCCAAATGTGCATCCCCAAGACAAGATGCATACACAAAAAGGACCAGGGAGGCTCTAACTCTTTAGCCTGCAGCTATTTCCTAAACTGTTTGTATGAATAAACTCTGAAGGAAAGCACTCCCACAGGCCAATCTGCAGAGACTGGGAAATGTGATTTCATTTTTTCCTCCTTTTATTTATTTCTTTTACTAGCTCCTGGCATTCAGGGAAAGCTTTGTCATAACACTAACTGGATACAAGCTTAAGGAACAGGTGTCTCAGAGTCTAAACTCTAGCAATAACACTAAATTATCAAAATGTCCACCTTTCAACAAAAGATTACAAAACATATAAAGAAACAGGAAGTGATGACCAAGGTGTATTAGTTAGCCAAAGGGGTGCTGATGCAAAATACAAGAAATCTGTTGGCGTTTATAAAGGGTGTTTATTTGGGGAAGAAGTTTACAGTCACAAGGCCATAATGAGTAAGTTACTTCCCTTGCCAAAGTCTGTTGCCACATGTTGGAGTAAGATGGCTACCAGTCTCTGTGAGGGTTCAGCCTTCCTCTTCCTCTTAAGGATCCGAGGTCCCAGCTTCTTCCAATTTCAGCTGTAGGCTATCAAGCTCATCTCTCTTCCCAGGGCCTCACCTGTGTCTATGGAGCTGTCTCTATTCCTCTGTGTTCTTCTCCTGTGTGTCTACTTCCATGTGAGTATCTGTTTTATCCCCAAGGGGGACTCGAAATATTCAAAGAAATAATGGCTGAAAACTTCCCAAATTTAACAAAAGACATGAATATGCACATCCAAGATACTCAACAAACTCCAAACAGGATAACTCCAAGAAGACCCACACTGCACCATGTTATAATCAAACTGTCAAAAGCCAGAGATAAAGAGAGATTTCCAAAAGCCACAAGAGAGAAGCAACGTGTCACATGCAAAGGAACCTCAATAAGATTATGTGCTGATTTCTCACTGGAAACCATGAGACAAAAAGGCAATGGGAAGACATATTTTAAATGCTGAAAGCAAAAAATTACCAATAAGTAATTCTATATCCAGCAAAATTGGCTTTTCAAAAATGACAGAGGGATTAAGACATTCCCAGATAAACAAAAGCTGAGGGAGTTCATCCTCACTAGACCAGGCTTACAAGAGATGACAAAGGGAGTTCCACAGGTTGAAAGGGAAGGACACTAGACAACTGACTGGGTATTTAGGAGAATGGAAGTATGTTGGCGTTCTTGGACGGGGTTGTATTATTTTTGCAACTGTCCTGGATGTTTGAAATTCTTTCAAAATAAAGGTTTAAAAAAAATAGAACTACTGAATTTCGCAAAAACGTGGATGAATCTCAAAGGTAATATGCCAAGGAACAGAAACCAGACACCAAAGTCTACATACTGTATGATTCTATTTATATGACAGTCACAAAAAAGGTAAAGATCTCCCAATTATTCTAAGCATCCATAGTACCTACCAAACTAGAAGGCACTCAATAAATCCTGAGTGGACGAACAGCAGGAGAATCATTGCAGAGAGTAAGGTGCAAGAAGATGGTTGAAATGGAAGCAAAAAAGGTATCCTGTGCGCCCACAACCACCCACTGGACTGAAAAGGTGAAGGGAGGCGTGGTTCCAAACTACCTTCACCAAGTCCAGCAGCTTAAAAAAAAAAAACCTTCAAATA
>PVKH010026754.1:0-13150 GCA_004027955.1 Chaetophractus vellerosus
AAGATGTCTGGGGAGGAAAGTAGGTATTTAAATTCTGAAAAGAAAATTAGGAGGACACACAAGACAACATGTCAGTTTTGTCCTTTTGTTTAGAGTCACTGCTATTCACTATCAGTTATTAAGTAAATCATTCCAGACACCTCTTACTTCTATCCTATATCACAGGGCCTTCTCAACACCTAATTCTTGAAATTTTTGCATTGTCCACTACTTTATTATGACAGACTCCTCCTATAGGATTTGAAGAGGTCTGGCAGTAAGAGTGAGAATTATGGTAGTAGGTGTTGGGAGATAGATTCATAAGTTTTACCTGGAGACTCTTATATTTGCTTTTCGCTAACTCCCCACTAGTTTGTATGAATATTTCGGTGGGAAAAAAAATTAACAGTAGGACACCCCACAGACAGAAGGCCTCTAATTGGAATATGCTAGAGCAGCAAGCAGTCTTCAGAGATTATCTTTCCAGTCCTCCCTTTTAACTAATGAAAGAAACCAGGTCTGGAAGATGAAGCAACTTGCTCAAGGTTATATAACTAGTTTTTAAAATCTCTGTGATGTTGGGGCATCCTCAGCACAAGCAGGCCACAGTGAACACCTGAGTTAGAGTTCTGCATGTGTAGTCTATATCTGATTCACCTGAATAAATCCTACTTGGTAGGAACATTATCCTAGGTTTATGCCTATCCAGTTATCCTCTTTGAAAACACCATTATTCTGATGCTACACTGTTCCTTTAATTGTCCTCCATTTGTTGAAATTTTTATCTCCTCCCTTTCTCTGAAATCATTTAGTACTTAGAAGAAACATTGAATCTGAATTAATCCTTCTGCAAAGAGAGAAAAACTACAGCCTACCAATAAAAGGGTGAAACAAGCCAGAGGATAGTTTGGATTGGTTTGGTGCCTTCCTGTGAGCAAATCGAAGCATTTGTCTTATATTTACCACCACACTACTCTATAAAGTAGAAGTTATCTTTCTGTTGATTGAAAGGCTGTTGTTTGTACTTCCTCTTCCTCTGGATACTTGGCAGGTTTATTCTTTCAAGAAGACTGTGTAGTGAGTAAATATATGACCTATGATCTTTGGATCCATAGTTTAGGAGGTAGGTCTTCAAGTTTCACCATTTGATCTTAGTCCCAAGTGAACAGTCCACATCACAAACCATCGTATAATCTGTTACTATTGGCAGTCTCTGTTCAGGAAAGGCCAAAGACTGAAATAGCATGGAGAATGAATTAGCTATTACATTTTACATTTTATCCCCTCCCTATTTAACATTATAGTTTTTTATTATCCTGTAATATATGAAAGGGATAGAATTATTATCCTTTGCCAGTACTCTTTGAGAGAAGACAGAGTGAAGTGGTTTAAAAAAAAGGCCTTGGTGTGTTCCCAAATGAATCCTTTTTATGTCTTCTCCACTTGCCATATTTTAACCACAACACACCTAAAAACGAGGGGCATAAATGCTGAGGCAAAAATAAAAATTAGTTAAGAGAACACTTAGGTAGAAAAGGACCTTAGCCAAATTTCCTTGTATATATTTTCCTTTTCAGTGAACTACATTTTCAAAGGAATGAAACATAATTTAACCATCACATATTGGTGGAAATTTAATGTAATTCCACATTTTCACTATTAATAGAAAATACATTAAAATATCTAGGCACTTAAATCTGTGTTTCCATCTTTAATTATTTCCTTAGGTTTAATTTTAAAAATTAGAATAACTACATCAAAATATGAATTTTAAAAAAATTTCTTCTAGTAGCAAGAATACAACCTAAAATTTCCCCTTATAACCACATGCAAATATATACTTCAGTGGTATTAATTACAATCGCAATGTTGTGCTACCATCACCAATATCCCTTACCAAAACTTTTCTATCACCCAAAATAAAAACTTTTTACTAATTAAGCATTAATCCCCATTCCCTAACCATACCCTGAACCCAGGTAACCTGTATTCTAGTTTCTGACTCTATGAATTTGCTTTTTATTTCATAGCAGTGAGATCAGACTATACACACACACACACACACACACACACAACATTTGTCCTTTTATACATGACTTATTTCACTCAAAACGATGTCTTCAAGATTTACCCACACTATTGCAATTATCAGTACGTCAATCTTTTTAGGGTTGAATAATATTCCATTGTATGTATATACCACATTTTATTTATCCACTCTTCTGTTAATGGACACTTGGGTTGCTTCTATATTTTAGCAATTGTGATTAATGCTACTATGAACATCAGTATGCAGTCATCTTTCCACGTTTCAATTCTTTGGGGTATAACCCTAGAAGTTAGGTTACCAGATCATATGGTAATTCTACATTTAACTTTTTGAGGAGCTGCCAAAATCTTTTCCACAGCAGAAGCACCAGTTTACATTCCCATCAAAACTACACAAGGATTCCTATATCTCTGCATCCTTTCCAATACTTGCTGTTTTTCATTTTTTAAATAATAGCCATTTTAGTGGGTGTGATGTGTTATCTCATTGTGGTTTTGATTTACATTTCTCTGAGGGCTAATGGTGTTGATTGTTTATCATGTGCTTATTGGCCATTTGTATATTATCTATTGAGAAATGTCTATTCAAGTCTTTTGCCCATTTTTAAATTGTGTTCTTTGTCTTTTTGTTTCTGAATTGTGGATTTCTATAAATTCTGGATATTACACCCTAATCAAATATGGTGTTTCCAGGCATTTCTGCCATATCCATAAGCTGTCTTTTCATTTTCTTAAAAATGTCCTTTGATGTGCAAAAGTTTTAAATTTTGATGAAGTATCGTTTATCTAATTTTTTCTTTTGTTCCTGGTGCCTTTGGCATAAGATTTATGAAACTACCACATATCACAAGATCCTTTTTAAAAAAGATTTATATATATTTTTTTTATTTATTATATATCCCCCCCCCCTTTCTGCTTGTTCTTGCTGTGTTCATTTTTGCTTTCTTCTGTGTCTGTTTGTCTCCCCCCACTGCAGCAACCCGCCGAGTCAGCTCACTGCGCGGCAGCTTGCCCTGCCCGCAGCGGCTTGCCTTCTCGAGGTGGTCTGCCCACTTGAGAAGGCCCCAGGAACTGAACCCGGGGCCTTCCATGTGGTAAACCCGAGCCCTACCAATTGAACTACAGCTGGTTCCCATATCACAAGATCTTGAAGATGTTTTCCTACATTTACTTCTATGTGATTTATGATTGTCACTTTTATATTAAGATCCTGGATCCATTTCGAGTTAATTTTTGTATAAAATGTGAGCTAGAGATCCTCTTTTTTTTTTTTTTTTTTTTTTTTTAATAATATGGCTATCGAGTTCTCCCAGCACCATTTGTTGAATAGACTGTTCTGGCCTAGCTGGGAGGGCTTGACAGCCTTGTCAAAAATCATTAGACTGTAGATGTGAGGGTCTATTTGAGTTCTCAATTTGGTTCCATTGGTCAATTTCTCTGTCATTATGCCAGGACCATGTTGGTTTTACCACTGTAGCTAAGTAGTATGTTTGAAAGTCAGGAATTGAAAGTCCTCCAACTTCATTCTTACTTTTTAAGACATTTTTGGTGATTTGGGGCCCCTTACCCTTCCACATAAATTTGATAATTGGCCTTTCCATTTCTGCAAGAAAGGCTGTTAGGATTTTTATTAGGATTGCATTAAATTAGTTAGGGTAGAATTGACTTCTTTGCAATATTCAGTCTTCCAATCCATGAACACAGACTATCCTTCTATATTTATTTAGGACATTTTTTTTTTAGCAATGATTTGTAGTTTTCATTGTGTAAGTTCTTTATATCCTTGGTAAAATTTATTCCTAGACATTTAATTCTTTTAGTTGATATTGTCAATGGAATGTATTTCTTTATTTTCTCTTCAGAATTTTCATTACTCACAAACACTACTGATTTTTAATGTTGATCTTGCTGAATTCATTTATTAGCTCTAAGTAGCTTTTTTGTGGATTTTTCAGACATTCTATATGTTGGATCCTGCCATCTCCAAAGAGGGAAAGTTTTACTATTTTCTTTGCCATTTGGTGGCCTTTTATTTCTTTTTCTTGCCTAATTGCTCTGGCTATAACTTCCAGTACAATACTGAATACAAGTGGTAACAGTGGGCATACTTGTCTTGTTCCTGATCTTAGAGGGAAAGCTTTCAGTCTTTCACCATTACGTAGGATGTTAGCAGTGGATTTTTCATATATGCTTTTTATCATGTTGAGGAAGTTTCCTTCTGGTCCTAGTTTTCTAAGTGTTTTTTATCAAAGAGGAGTGCTGGATTTTGTCAAATGCCTTTTCTGCATCAATTGAGATTACTGTTCTTTTTTTCCCCTTCATTGTGTTATATTACATTAATTCATAATCTTATGTTGAACCTACCTTTTTTGAATGTTGCATTTTCTTGATTTAGACTTGCTCCATTACTGCAACCTTTTAACTATTTTCTGGGGTTCTGAGGATAATGGATTTGCCAGGTTTTGCTAATTATTTAAAGATTCTGGAGGACTGCTAGCTAGACTATCTTATGTCACCATCTTGGTCAACCAGAAGTCCGATGCGCCACATGTTTAGAATCATTTTAAAATAAGTTTGTTAACAAAACACACTATAAACCTCTCTTATAGGTATGACTGGAGACAGAATCATGTGTTGAAAAGGCATGAAGTCTATATAGTTTTGTGATGTGCCTTTAAGAAAAAAGTATACAAAGTTACAATTTTGCCTCTTTGCAATGACAGGATCCTACATATATAATTGTCTGAAAAATCCACAAAAAAGCTACAAGCACTAATAAATGAATTTAGCAAGGTCAACATGAAAAAATCAGTAGTGTTTGTATACATGAGTAATGAAAGTTACACAAAGTTACAAACACATTTCTTATAATATGAAAATAAATAATTTTAACACTTTTCACCTTTTATCACTTTGACAATACCAACAACTCAAAATCTAAAAATATAAACACAGTACTTTTATTAGCTTCCTGACACAACTCTGTAAGTGTTGCTCCCTATATTTTGCTTCATACTCTTTCATCGCTTTGTTATTTAACAATCATTTTGTAATATTTGTAAAATTATTCACTCTTAACTCTATCATCATGGATCTAACTTTTTATTATGAAAAATTGTATGACATTTTTATTTGTATTTGATGCATTGTCAAGTATATTTTTGAAAGGAGAATCTTCCATTTTCAATAGGCAATAATGGGAATCAAATTCTCCACTTACAATTATGTACTACTGAATACTGAAATAGTTTTCCAGACTAACCGTAAACCTTATTGGTTCTCCTTTACCCACATTCTTCCCGTGCCAGGCCCTTTAAAATGTTCATATCACAACACAGCCTCTGGCCCTGCACCTTCCCTCATCATACCTGCTGAGTCTGCACAGAATTACTTCCAGGAATAATAGGACTATTCCTGAAAGTAATTCCTAACAAAGTTTAAGTGTTCTTGGAAGTGACGCAAAAACCACATAAAATTTTTTCACTAAAGCTAAATAAAAAACATATCTTTCTCAGCTTCTTCCTAACTTGATCCCACCACTCTAGTGCCACCCAATCAAGGGGAAGTGAAATAGAGGAAGAGTCAGATTATAATGAGAAAATGGCACGAAGTGATATTTTACTTTTGCAAATTTTACAAAAAATGTGGCCATGTCAGCTCACTGCCAAATCCTCCCCCTCCCAGGGCCTTGGAAGGGTACTTCGAAAGTGAGGGACACTCAAGTTTAAGCTTCATTCATTTCACTGTTAATTCACCTCAGTGTGGACTACGTTTGTGTACCATGTATAAACTCTGGTGCTATTGTTAAACTTCTCAAATGACCTTTATGTATTGTATTAGTGTGTATAAATAGTCATCAGTGCACCAGATTTCAAATTCACCATTTAGACATTTATATAATCTTTTATATAATTAAAGAAAGGAGTATTTTTAGTCCTTTCTTTAAAATTGAAGCACCTGATTTTCTTTTTAGTCATTTATTTTTATTTTTATTTGTAGACATCAGACTCAGGGTCAATTTATTTTCATATGGTAGGTAGACTAGGCAATTTTTTATGTATTAGATTTTGGGGTAGAAAATGTGCTTATTAGGCATTCAACAGTAAGCTATATACATATACATGCCTATATGTGCATATGTTTACATGTATATGTATGTATACACACAAAAATACAGACAGATATAAAATTTCAAATAAAGTTTCAATAGAAAATTCAAACAACAGGAAAAAAAATTAGGACAAAATATATAGTAAATGTAGTTACCATCTCCCACCTCAATATAAAATGTTCCTTCACCTACCTTTGTACTCCAACATGCCAAATTTTACATGGCATTGTAGACAAACATTTTATACCGGGTAATTGAACATTAACTAGTATATGTTCATTTCTATTGGTTTGAAGAAACTGAATGCTGTTGATAAGTTCATAGCAAGTAATCCTATTATATAAAGAAATCAAGAACTTATCAATTCACGGAAGTTAGGCCATTACTTTAAGTCTGATGAAAACATTAGGACTGGAACAGTTTTATAAATTTAAAAGATTTCTTCTTATTACTATAACTAGATTTCTACTTTCAAGACCCTCAGAAATATTGGGACCAGTTATGAGTTAGGGTGCTAACTCATAACAGGTAAATAATTAAGAGATAGTGTCAGATCATGATTCATTCTACTTTTTCTATGAGACCCGATGGATAACTATATATAGATAAGCCCTGCTTTCCCTTTATCTACAATATTTAATTCATTTGACTGGCTTGGGAGCCTTTAGCTCTCTTTCAACTTGGTGTCTGGTGGCCAAATTTTAATGTCTCAGGCTTTGGTGTAGCTCAACTTCTTCTTTCCCCTCTCTTTCTCCTGTAATCTTCCTTTCCATCCCCCTTCTCCTTCTTACAACTTACCCTTAAAAAAAAAACAGGGTTATAGAGAGAATGATTATGCTCCCAAATATTTTCTTACACTGAGCTGTTACCTCTTAGTCAATGGTTGATATTACATCATTGGCTATTGTGGCTGATCTGGTTATTAAGGTCATTTATTTTAGCAGCATGAGTGTTTCCCTAACTTACGAGATTCAATGACGTTATAGTCTAACACAAGAAATATATGCATTAGATTTTATGCAATATAAAGTAGGCAAATATTTTAAAAGAAATAGAAATCTTGCTCATTTTTACCATATTCATTATACTCACAGAATGAATAAATCAAAACAGGAATCACAAATATATAAAAATTCATATAAAATTGGTTTCATGTGTGTGTAATATGATTTTAAGGATTTTAGTATAAATTGGTAGGTATTCTGTGTAACTAATAGTATTGTCAATTGGTGCTTCTACCTACTTTATCATTTGACAATTATAAGTATTTCTCTCAACAATGAGTTATGTTATCCAGTGAATAAACATCTGCATTGTGCAATTGGGTGTCCATTTCCACTACTCTACTGAAAATAACTCTTGGAAAGGTCACTAGGAATCTCCTCATTGCAAATCCAAGGGACCTTTCTCGGATTTGCATATGGTTCACCACCCTATGATCTTGAAACCTCCTTTGGCCTATGTGACACTTTGGTCAGCTTTTCCTTCTACTCTTTGGTCATTCCTTCTCTGTCATTTTCAGTAATTCCTATACCTTTTTTTAATTCTGATGCCATACGCAGCTACTTGCAGTTCTTCAATATCAAAGTTATTTAAAGTTTTTTGTTTCTTTAAACATCCTGTTTCCTTTGCTGGGAATGCCGTTTCCTCCCTTTGTACACTAGGCGGCCCCTTTTTCTTCCTTCGTGATAGTGCTCAAACACCAGGCATCCTATTCCCACAGACAAATTCCATCCTCTGTATGGTAATACAGCCATAATATCATTTATTTCAGCTTTCTAATTATTTATAAACTTATCAAGGCTGTGACTCCCTCAGGATATCTGAGTTCCAATAGGCAAGAGCTGTGGGATGATGTTCTTTAAAAAACAACAAAACTTTATTTCAATAAAACTGGGTTGTATCTTGCAGTGGCTCTCGCAGTCCATGGATACTGGTATGTTGATTAGAGAGTTGGCTCTTGAGTAGGCCAACATCAATCCAGAAAGTAATCCCAACACTGGTTTGTTAACCCTAAGGGGCTAATTAAGAAATGGAGCAGAGTAAATGCTAGGTTAGTGGATGAAGGGGCATGCAAATAGAAAAACAGGAATCAAAATCAAATCTGGAAAGCTATCCAGGATACCAGATAGAGGAGTTGATAAATAAGGCTGAATGGTAGGTGCGGGGGCAGGGGAAAGGACCAGGCCTAGAGAAATTGCCTAAGTAAGAAAACAAGCAACCTTAGTCCATTTTTTGCAGGGATAAATAAGATAGTGACTTGATACTTACATGTATAGAGAGAATTGTTTAGTGGGGAGATTTCCAGTAAAGCTTTTTAAAACAAGATTTTCCTCTGGAAGCCTTTCAAAAGTGCCACATTAACGCAGAATGTTAATAATGGGGTTTTGTATGGGAACTCTGTCTTATGCATGATTTTTCTGTAAACCTACTACTTCTCTAAATAAATGCAATATGGTTAAAGGAAATACTGATTCATAAAAGAAAAGGAAAAGATATTCATTGAGTCCCAAGATTTTCTTGTCTCACATTCAACAAATTGCGAAATGATTTCTGCCACAAGAACAGAATCTGCTTTTGCAAAGGTCACCTGTCACCTCCTAATTACCATTCCCGTTGTGCATTCTCTGCCCTCATGCTGCTCTACGCCCTCATCGCATTTGACACTGCTGACCTCCTTCATGAAACCCTCTTTTCCCTTGTGTTCTGTCTCTCCCCCCTCTCTGCTCTTTTTTATTGTCCTTCATGGGCTTCTCTTACCCCACTTATTCCTTAAATATACACACTCCTAACATTTTTTCCTTGGCCCTTCTCTCAGTCTATACTTTCTCCCTCATCCACATCATCCAATTTCATACCTTCAGCTATTTTTATTCAGAAAACACCTCAATTGTTAACTATGGCCTCTTTCCTATGTTCCAAACCTACTTTTACAACTATGCACTGGACTCCTCTACATCCGTGTTCTGTGGGCAATTCAATCCTAATAACTCCAAAAAACAGGTATTCATATTCCTACATAACTGCTCCTCTTTCTACTTTCTCTGTCTGGGTTTCAAACCCAGGTGTTTTTGTTTTTTTTTTTCATGACTCCACATTCTTTTATATTCCTCTTAGTTAACCTGGACTCAATGTCTTTTTATTCTGTTTCTAAAGAATGCTCCCTGTACACCTCATCCTTTTTTATTTCTATTGCTCTTTCTCCTTAGCTCTGAGTAAGTAATATTTTACTTCCTCTACAAACCTCTGGTCTGAAGTGACTTACTTAGGTAAACATGGACTGATTGTCTACTCCTAGCCAGGCACTGAGTTAGGCACATCAGCTTTAAAAAATTAAACTAAACTTATTGCCACACAAACCTCCAGTAATTCTGATGCAACTGGTCTGGTGCAGGGCTTGGACATCAGTATTTCCATGTTCCCCGAATGACTCTAATAAGGAGCCAGAGTTGAGAGCACCAACTTAAGGATGTTGAGGTTGATAAATTGAGCATGGTTCTTGCACTAAGGGAGCTCATATTCTAGTTGGGGAACAGACATTAGAAAACAAACACTCATATGTGTCTAATAAAAGCTGTAAGTATCATGAAAGAAACAAAGTACTATGAGAGAAGAATATAACAATCTACAGACATTCTACAGGCATACCTCCTAGATATTGTGGGTTTGCTTCCAGACTACTGCAATAACGTGAATATTGCAGTTAAAATTACATGAATTTTTTTGGTTTCCCAGTGCATATACAAATTACTTTACACTCTCCTATAGTCTCTTTTAAGTGTGCAAGAGCATTATGTCTAAAAAAACAATGTACATATCTTAATTAAAAATACTTTATTGGGAAAAAGTGCTAACCATCATCTGAACCTTCAGCAAGTTGCAATATTTTGCTGGTAAAAGGTCTTGCCTTAAATTTGGGGCTGCTGACCCATTGGGGTGGTGGTTGCTGAAGGTCGGGGGGTGTGTGTGGCAATTTCTTAAAATAAGACAACAGTGAAGTTTGCTGGCATTGATTGACTCTTCCTTTAATAAAAGATTTCTCTGTATCATGTGATGTGTTTGATAGCATTTTACCCACGATAGAGCTTCCTTCAAAATTGGAACCAATCCTCTCAACCCTACTGCTGTCTTATCAACTACGTTTATGTTAGATTCTAAATATTTCGTTTTCATTACAACAATGTTCACAGCATCTTCACCAGTAGAGTCTATCTCAAGAAACCACTTTCTTTACTCATCCATAAGAAGCAACTCAAGGAATTCAAGTTTTAGGAAATTGCAGCAGTTCAGTCACTTCTGCAGGTTCCACGTCTAACTAGTTCTATTGCTATTTCCACCACATCTGCAGTTACTTCCTCAACTGAAGTCTTGAACCCCTCCATGTCATCCACGAGGGTTAGTATCAACTTCTTTCAAACTCCTTTGAATGTTGGTATTTTGACTGCCTCCCATGAATCACAGATGGTTTTAATGGCATCTAGAATAATGAATCCTTTCCTGAAGGTTTTCAATTTACTTTGCCCAGACCCTTCAGAGGAATCACTATCTATGGCAACTATAACCTTACAAAATGTATGTCTTAAATAGTAAGACTTGAAAGTCAAAATTACTCCTTGATCTGTGAGCTGCAAATGCATGTTGGGTTAGCAGGCATGAAAACAACATTAATCTCATTGTCCATCTCTATCAGAGCTCTCAGGTGACCAGGTGCATTGGCAATGAGCAGTAATACTTTGAATGGAATCTTTTTTCCTGAATAATAGGTCTTAACAGCAGGCTTAAAATACTCAGTAAACAATGTTGTAAACAGATGTGCTGTCATCCAGACTTTGTTGTTCCATTCATGCAGCACAGGCAGAGTAGATTTAACATTATTCTTAAGAGCTCTAGGATTTTTTGAACTGTAAATGAGCACTGGCTTCAACTTAAAGTAACCAGCTGCCTTAGCTCCTAACAAGAGAGTCAGCCTGTCCTTTGAAGCTTTGAAGCCAGGCATTGACTACTCCTCTCTAGCCACGAAAGTCCTAGATGGCATCTTCTTCCAATAGAAGGCTGCTTCATTTACATTGAAAATCTGTTGTTTAGTGCAGCCACCTTCAACTATTATCTTAGCTAGATCTTCTGGATAACTTGCTACAGCTTCTATATCAGTACTTGCTGCTTCACCTTGCCCTTTCATGTTATGGAGATGGCTTCTTTCCTTAAATCTCATGAACAGACCTCTGCTAGCTTCAAACTTTTATTCTGAAGCTTCCTTACCTCTCTCAGCCTTCACGGAATTAAATAGAGTTAGGGACCTGCTGTATTAGGCTTTGGCTTGATGGAATGTTATGGCTGGTTTGATCTTCTATCCAGACTCCTAAAAATCTCTCCATATGGGCAATAAGGCTGTTTTGATTTCTTATCATTCATGATTTCACTGGAGTAGCACTTTTCATTTCCTTCAAGAATCCTTTAAGAACATTTCCTTTGCTTTCACAGCTTAGCTAACTGTTTGGCATGAGAGGCCTAGCTCTCCATTATCTTGACTTTTGACATATGTCCTCACTAAGTTTAATCATTTCTAGTTTATGATTTAAAGTCAGAGATGTTAGAGTCTTCCTTTCACTTGAACACTTAGAGGCCATTGTAGGGTTATTAATTGGCCTAATTTCCATATTTTTGTGGCTCCAGGAATAGGGAGGCCCAAGGAGAGGAAGAGAGAGAGGGTACAGCCAGTTAGCAGAGCAGTCAGAATACACATAACATTTTTTGATTACGTTCATCATCTTATATGGACAAGGTTCGTGGCATCCCCTCAAATTATAATAGTAACATCAAAGATAACAGATCACAAAGACAACAGATATAGTAATGATGAAAAAGTTTGAAATATTGGGAGAATTACCACAATGTAACAGAGAGACACAAAGTGAGCACGTGCTGTTGGAAAGATGGCGCTGTAGACTTGTTCAATGCAAAAGACACAATATCCGCGAAGCACAATAAGTGAAGCATAATAAAATGAAGTATGCCTGTAATTTAAAAATTGGTTGGAGTCAAGAAGTCCTTTCTACAGAAGGGATATTTTAGGTGAAATCTAAGGATAAGGATGATTTGTCCCGGCAAATCAGCAGGGGGAAAAGCATTTTTGGTGAGGCTGGGTCATGAAAGAGCCTGGTATCATTTGAGGAAGTGAAAGGGAGCCAATGTTACTGGAAAATTATGAGTGATGGGGAAAGTAGCGCAAAATGAGGTTGAAACAGTAAAAAAGGCCCTTGTTAAGAACTGGTTAGTTTTTGTTTAGGTGCAGTGAAAAGCCCGTGACAGGTTTTAAGTAAAGGACTAAAGCAATTATTTATTTTTAATTATTACTCTGGCTGCCCTTTGGACAGAGGTTCACAGGAGTCTAAAGCAAAGCAGAAAAAGAGATACCGTATGTAAGTTTGAGGTACTTTGGTAAGGATATTATGGTTGTTTAGGCAAGGGTCGTGGCTATGGATAGAATAGAAGTTAATGGATTCAAGGTGTATTTTGAGGCAGAATCACTAGAACTTGATGGTTGGTTGGATTTAAGAGTTGGGGGAAGATCAGTCATCATCAAAAATGATTCTCAGCTTCTTGGCTTAAGCACCTGAGGGGCTAGTAATGCCATTTTCTTTGATGAAGAAGACTGAAGAGAAAAATTAAGAATTCAGTCTAGGACTTGCTGAGTTTTGGATACTTGTGACACAGCCAAGTAGAAATGTTTGTTATGCATTTGGATATACAATTCTAAGGTTTTTAATAGAAATATAAACTGGTGACGTAAATTTTGGAGTCGTTGGTATCAAGTTAATAATAAATCCATGTGGCTGGGTGAGATTATCTATGGGATAGATTGTAGAGGGGGAAAAAAAGAAGACCCATAACCAAACATTCAATATTCCACATCAGAGACTACATGAAGGAGGATTATCTAAAAAATTGGGTAAACAGAAGTAGCCAGAGAGCAAATGAAATACACAAGAGGCTATGGTATCCAGGAAGCCA
>PVKH010026756.1:0-13036 GCA_004027955.1 Chaetophractus vellerosus
GAAAAAAAAAGAGGAGGACGTTCTTGAATAAATGTTGGGGTAGTATGTCAATGCATTTAACTATTTTTATGTTTCAGCATTCTGTATTACAGTGTTTTTAAAAGCCTAATTAAATCTCCTGGTTAAAAATTAAAAAGGTAAAAAAAGCTTGCCTGCCTTAATTCTTTAGTTGAAAATCAGTTGCCTGCCTCTATACATGAATTCAACAATGACCTCTCTCTATTAACCATATGAATATTACAGAGACGTTCAGGTCTTCTGAAAATGTTAAGAAATAATAAGATATTTTTTGGTTTATTTTCTAAATATTCCTCCAAAGTATTCTATTTATACTTTGTTATATGTATAAATGGTACTAATGATGACTTTGTAACCATTAATATGTATTTTATAATGATTTTACTCATAAAATTTTAATGCTTTTTTACAAATATTATTTGTGTCCTTTAAAATATTCTAGAATATGGCTCTGAAAATATGTAATTAGTTCAAATAAATGATATCTTCCCACTTACCCTCATCAAAAGGTGTTCTACCTAAGCACATTCTCCAACATAAGTGCTATCTTAACAGTGTTTTTTATAGTAAGCCATATTGATATGACTTTTTATGAGATTATGACTAAAGATAGCAGAAGAAACAATGTGGAAGCAAGACTGTGTGATACTTAGAGAAGGTGCTTGATGTGTACTTATTCCCACATTTGCCAATGGTCCTATAGGCAGAGCCTGGTCTGACCCTCTTGTGTTTGTCTGCTGATGTTAGAATCTGGCTACACCTCTGAGTCCACCAAAAAGCAAATTCTGCCTGCAAGCAGAATCCAGCTAGCAGGTATGTTTGGTCTGGGCTGCATATGAATTTGAATGCCACAGAGTCCACCACTACCCATATATCTTAGCTTCATTTGTTTACATTACCTGCTTGGTTTCATTTGAAATATTAAGCCCTGTAATATATAGCACCTTTTAAAAATTGGATCAGAACATTTTAGTGAAAGAATTTTTTTTCTAAAATGGAAATAAGTTCAATATTCAATCGTTTCAGGTTTGTATATTCTTTTCTTACAAAATGTAAATAGAGTGATTTTTCTACTTATAAAAGTAACTTTGAAACTATGGTTTAGGGAATGAGCACATGTATTATTTACCATTCCTACAAAAATCTTGTTGAAATGAAGCTGAATAATTTCATAATGGAAAAAAACATAAGATCACTGAAAACAGCAGAGGGAAAGAGGGATTTAGCAGACTAGAGAATTTAAAGAATTTTGCAAAGGTGGATAAAATGACATTAAGAAATAAAACAAGGAAATGGATGTGGCTCAAGGAACTGAGCTCCCGTCTACAATATAGGAGGTCCAGGGTTCAATTCCTGGGTCCTCCTGGTGAAAGGCAAACTGGCCTGCTTGGCAAGCTGGCCTGAGCAGACTGCTGGCCCACGTGGAGGGCTGGCCCTTGCGGAGTGCTGGTCCACACAGGAGTGCTGGCCCATGCAGAGAGCTGGCACAGCAAGATGACATAACAAAAGGAGACACAGAGGGGAGAGAATAAGAGATGCAGCAAATCAGGGAGATGAGGTGGCGCAAGAGATTAAGCGCCTCTCTTCCACTCTGGAAGGTCCCAGGATAGGTTCCTGGTGCCGCCTAAAGAGAAGACAAGCAGACACAGAAGAACACACAGAGAGCAGACAGAGAGCACAAAACAATGAGCAGGGGCAGGGAATAAATAAATAAATAAAAGTATTTTTTTTTAAAGAAATAACAAACATAACGAAGCTGAAACTGAGAACAGATACTGTAAATGGGAATTAAGTATGCGGGAGATATTCTTCCTTGACAAGTGCTGGAAAATTTCCAAGCTTATAGTTACCAAAGAAGAATGAACAAATGTGAGACATTAAGGAATAGTTTGAGGAAAAGATGTGCCAGATGGCTCCCATCATCTTTCCAATTTCCAAAAAACCAGCAGGCAACAGAATTACCTCTGTATAGAGATATCTCTATATCTCTAAAGTAACTGAGTAATATGCATGAGGTCTCTGGTTAAAGGCATTTAAAGAGTTTTCTGGCTGTTGAAAAACAGCCAGAAGAAATACAGGCAGACTCTGGTGAGCCCAAAATTGTTAGAGTTTGCAGGGCAATGTAATAGAGAAGAGAAAACTGCACTGAGCAATATTCCAGATATACACAGAGTGTCCACACAGGATTCAACAGAGTACAAATCATTTGAGGAAATTATGCATAACCAGAAAAAGAATCACCTGACAAATTCTACAGGAACTAGAATTTAGAAATTACACAGGACCTGGAATCCTATTTTGTTACCAAAATCCAGATTGGAAAATTTCCTAATCATGGAAATTGGGCATAACACTCAGAAGGTTCTTGCTTCAGTAGTGGAGAATAATAACCTGTAGACTAATTGCTGCTTTGTCTTTAAAGCAGCCATAAAATAAAGGGCACATTACATATCAATGAGCAAAGATAAGCATGACAGCCAATTTTTCATTGGAAACAGTGCAAAAAAGAAGACAATGGAATTACATCTTTAAAGTACTAGGAAAAAAGCTGTCAACTTAGAGTTATATAAAAAGTGAAAATCTCTTTCAAAATTGAAGGCAAACTCAAGACTATTTCAGATATGTAAAAGTGAACATAATTCATTACCAGGAAATCTGCACTATAGGAAATGATAAGCAAATCCTTGAGACAAAAGGAAAATTAGATTGAAATATGAATCTATAGATACAAAGGAATGAAAAGACCCAGCAATGATAACTAAGTGGATAAGTATATAATTTTTTCTTACTATTTCAATCTTTTTATGACATAATCAGCTCTTTAAGTAATTATAGAAACAATGAAATGTGGGGTTTATAATATTTGTAGAAGTAAATTGAATTACAGCAGAACAAAGGTTAAGGGAGAGAAATGGAAGCCTACTATTATAAAATTCTTAAATTATACGTGAAATGGTAGAGTTATTTGCATTTGGACTATGGGAAGTAATAGATACACATTATAAATTCTAAAGTAACCACTAAAATAATGAAACAAAAATTTACAGCTAATAAACCAAGCAGAGATAAAATGGAATCATAAAAAATTTCAAATATGCAGAAAGCCTTTAAAAATAATAAAGAACAAAGGAGACAAGAGGAAAAATATACCAAAATGGTAGATTTAAAACTAACTATATCAATAATTGTATTAAATGATCTAAAAACTAAAATTAAAAGACAGATTATCAGGTTGGGTAAATAAGCAATAGCCAACTCTATCCTGCATACAAGAAATACAATTTAAATATAAAGTCACAAATGGATCAGGGTAAGACAAAAAAAGTGAAAGAAGACATACTATGCTAACACTAATCAAAAGAAAGTTAAAGTGGCTACATTAATGTCAGATAAAATAGATTTCAGAGAAAGAATATTACCAGGAATCAAGGTCATTTCATAAAGACAAATGGGTCAATTCATCAAGAGGATATAATACTAAACATTTATACCCATAATAACAAAGCCTCTAAAGGCATGAAGAAAAAACTGACATAAATTACCAAAATCAGGAGTGAGAGAAGGAACATCATTACAGATTATAGAGATATTAAAAGGATAAAGAAGGTACTATCATGGGTGACTTTATACAATAAATCTGGCTATTTACATGAAATAGATAAATATTTGAAAGACACAAACTACCAAATTTCATGCAAGAAAAAATATTTTACCTGGCTATTTCTATATCTATTTTAAAAATAGAATTTAAGCTGCCACGGACAGGGCAAAAGCCGCCACGGGCAGGGCAGGTCACCCGCGAATGGAGCGCAGCCAGCCACCCGCGAACTGAAGCAAGAGCTGGCCGTGAATAGAAGCAGAAGCCGCCCACAAGCGGGGAAAGCCGCGCCTGCACAGTGACCAAGTCTCGGCGCGTCGCCGCAACGGGGGGGGGCGGGGGGGGGAGGGGAGATATGTAATAAAATAAATAAATCTTTAAAAAAAAAATAGAATTTATAGTTCAGAACTTTGCTATTAAGAAAACCTCAAGCCCAGATGGCATCACTGATAAATTCTACCAAATATGTAAGGAGAAATAATAACATTCTATACATACTCTGCAAAAAATATTGAAGAAGAGGAAATACTTCCCATCTCATTCAATAAGACCATTGTTCTCTTAATACCAAAATTAGACAAAACATTACAAGAAGGAAAAAAAGCCCTACAGACTACTAACCTTTATGAACATATATATGTGTGTATACACACACACATCATATATATTCTAATCTAGTACAACAATATCTAAAAATGATAACACATCATGATCAAAATCAGTTTACCTCAGGAATATAAGGTTGCCTTTTTTTTAAAGATTTATTTTTATTTATTTATATATCCCCCCCTTGCTGCTTGTGCTTGCCATGATCACTTTTGCTTTTGCGTTTTCCCGTGTCTGCTTATCTCCCCCTGCTGGGTCAGCTCACCGCGTGGTGGCTTGCCTTTGCCAGGAGGCCCTGGGAACCCAACCCAGGGACTCCCATGTGGTAAACCAGAGCCCAACCAATTGAGCCACAGAGGGTTCCCTAAGGCTGCCTTAACATTAGAATGTCAAATAACATAATTCATCATGTTAAGAAGCTAGAAAAGGGAAAATCATATGATCATCTCAATAGTCACAGAATTTTTTTTTTACAAAATTCAACTTTCAATACAAATTTTAAAGAAAGAAAGAAAAAACTCTCATCACACTGGAAATAGAAGGGAAACCCTTCAACTTAAAAAGGAAATCTACCAAAAAACCAACAGCTGTCAGACATAATTGTGAAAGCTTGAATGCTTTCACTCCAAGGTCAGGAATAAGGCAAGGATATCTACCCTCATACATCTATTCAACAGGTTGGAGGTTCAGGCTAGTGCTATCAGGGAATTAAAAAGGGTATCCAAATTGTAAAGGAAGAAGTAAAAGTTTCTTTATTTGCAGATAAATGACATAATCATCTAGTTAAAACATCTAATGGAAACTACTAAAATTTCCTAGAATTAATAACTGAGTTTAGCAAGATGCAGGATAGAAAAGATCATATACAAAAAGTGCATTGTATTACTATATCCTAGCAATAAATAATTGAAAGTTGAAATTAAAAAACAATAACATTTACAAAAGCATCACAAATATGTAATATTTGAGCATAGATATAAAAAGGTGTGCGAGACTGAAAATTATGAACTATTGCTAAGAAAAATTAAAGAAGACCAAAACAAATCAAGAAATATACCTTGTTAATTAATCAGAAAACAATATTCTATCGATATAAATGTAGAGATACAAAACCAATGAAACAGAATACAGAGTTCAAAATTAGACCTGTGCACACAGACAACCAATTTTTTTAAATGTCTTTATTTTTTATTATTTTATTTTTTTTGTTGTTACATATCCCCCCTTTCTACTTGTTCTTGCTGTGTTCATTTTCTTGCGTTCTTCTGTGTCTGCTTTGTCTCCCCCCGTTGCGGCGATGCGCTGAGTCAGCTCACCGCGCAGGCAGCTTGCCCCACTCGTGGGCACCTCTGCTCTGTTTGCGGGCGACTCTGCTCTGTTTGCAGGCAACTTGCCCTGCCCGTGGTGGCTTTGCCCTGCCCGTGGTGGCTTTTTGCCCTGCCCACGGCGGCTCTGTTCCGCCCATGGCGGCTTGACCTCTCAAGGCAGCCTGCCCGCTCGGAGAGGCCCCGGGAACCGAACCTGGAGCCTCCCATGTGGTGACCCGGCACCCTATCCACTGGGCTACAGCCAGCCCCCCAGACAACCAATTTTTGATAAAGGTATAAGGTCAAGTCAGAAGAAAAGCATTTTTTTCAACAACTGGTTCAAGAATTATTTGGATATCCATATGCAAACTCAATCCATACCTCACACCATATAGAAAAATTAATTCAAAATGGATCACAGACTAAAATGCAAAAACTAACAATATAAAACTTCTAGAATCTAATATAACAAAAAAACTCCCTGTGACCCTTATGACTTTGGATAAGACAAAGATTTCTTAGATACAATACCAAAAGCATAATCCATAAAAGAAAAAAGGATAATGGAATCTAAACCGTGAAGGGACAAAGATTTTGACTTGCTTGAAAATGACAAGTTAGCCTGCCACAAATTTATAGATACATGAAAACACAAGACCACTCATGACACAGAGGGCAGCATGAACTTGTATTTCTATTAATTCCTTTGGAAGTCCAAGTCACTGATGCACAGCAATCAAGGTAGCACATTCAGTAGGTTTGTATCACAGCTGCAGAACACTATTCTTTGGAAACCTCAATCAATTAAAGGTGCTGTGTGCAAACTGCCCAATCTTTGGTTTGGAGGGGGACTTTATCTGCCTCTAAGGTTATTAGCACAAACATCCTTGAAAAGTTAATCTGGATAAAAAATTGTTAATGTCTCTCCTAAGAAAGTGTGCAGAAATGCAAAAGGCTAATGGACAAAGGTCTGCCAATATTGGCTTCATCAAAATTAAAAATTTCTGCTTTTTGAAAGACTATTGGGAGAATAATCTACAGACTAGAAAAAACATATTTGTAAGTCATGTATCTGAGAAAGGCTTGTATCCAGAATATATAAATAACACTGAGAAATTAAGAGGAACAAAATAAGCAAAAATTTGAACAGATACTTGACCAAATAAGCACATGAAAAGAGGCACAATATCATTAGTCACTAGGGAAATACACAGTAAAAGCACAATGAGATACCACTGCACACCTATTAGAATGCTAAATTTAAAAAGACTGACCATGCCAGTCTTTATGAGAATGTGGAGGAACTAAAACTTTCATACACTACTGGTGGCAATATAAAGTGGTATAGCCATTTGGGAAAAGTTTGGCAATTTCTTAAAAATTAAGTATACACCTACATATTATCCAGTCACCTCACTTTTATGAAGTAACTCCATAGAAATGATAGTTTATGACCCATATAAAACTGACTTACAAATGTTCATTGAAGTATTATTTGTGTTTCTCAGAAACTGGAACAGTTGAATTATCCATTAAGAGGTGAATGAATTAACACATTTTTATGATATCCATACAATGAAATACTACTCAATAGTAAAACGTAATAACCTAGTGATACATGCAACAATATGGATGATTCACAAAATCCATGGTGCTTTGATGAATCTCAAAATTCTGAATGAAAAAAGAAAGAGCAAAAAAAAGATGCAAAGTGTATGATTCTACTTATATAAAATTCCAGAAAATACAATAAAATCTATAGTGAAAACAAGCAGGTCAGGGGTTGCCTGGAGACAGAAGTGGTAAAGGAGTGGGGAAGAGTGAGGTGGAGGGATGAAAAAGGAGTAGGCTGATGATTTCACAGGCATATAGATATATGCATTTACCAAACTTAAAGTGTGTGCTTTATATATGTGCAGTTTATTAATGTCAATTTTACCTCAATTAAACTGCTTAAAAATAAAATAAAGGAAAACCCATTCATGGTAAAAAATAAAAATTTTTTTAAATTTAAAAAGAAACTCTAAAAAATCTATGAGTAGTGAGGAATTGCGTCAACTTGATAATAATCATTTACCCCAAAACCTGCAGCTAACATTCTGTTTTAACAATGAAAAGAGTGAACTGAATTCTTTCCCACTAAGATATCCAAATAAGAAGACAAGGATATCCACTCTCACCAGTTTTATTCAACATAGTACTATTACTGAATAGGCAAGAAAAAGAAATGAAGGCATACAGATTGGAAAGGAAGAAATAAAAATGTCCCCATTGGCACATGATAAGGTTGGTCTACATTGAAAATCACAAGAACTTTGCATAAAGGCTCCTACAGGGAAACGGATGTGGCTCAAGCAATTGGGCTTCCATCTACCATATAGGAGGTCCAGGGTTTGATTCCCAGGGCCTCCTGGTGACAGGCAAGCTGACCCGCATGGCAAGTTGGCCTGAGTGGAGAGCTGGCCCACATGGAGTGTGGGCCCTCATGGAGTGTTGGCCTGCACATGATAGCTGGCCTGCACAGGAGAGCTAGCCCAGACTGGAGTGCTATCCTGAGCAGAGAGCTGGCACAGCAAGATGACGCAACAAAAAGAGACACATTGGAGAAACAATACCAGACGCAGCAGACCAGGGAGCTGAGGTGGCGCAAGAGATTGAGTGCCTCTCTTCCACTCTGGAAGATCCCAGATTAGGCTCCTGGTGCTGCCAAAAGAGAAGACAAGCAGACACAGAACACACGGAGAGTAGACAACGAGCGCAAAACAATGAAGTGGGTGGGGGGTGAATAAATTAAAAAAAATAAATCTTTAGGGGAAAAAAAGACTTCTGAACTAACAAGTGAGTTCAACAAGGTCGCAGGATTCAACATAAACACATAAAATTCAATTACATTTGTATATAGTAATGATGAACATGTGGAGACTGAAATTAAAATCACAATGCCATTTATAATCACTCCAAAGAAAATGAAATACTTAGGAATAAACATAACAAAATATGGACTGATCCACATGCTGATAATTATGAAACATCCATGAAAAAAAATCAAAGAAAGACATGTCTTTCATGGAGAGACAGATCCGAGTTCATGGACTAAAAGATAAGCTAGTAAAGATGTCAATTGTACCCAAATTAGTCTATAGATTTACTGTAATTCCTTTCAAAGTCCTGGCAAGGGTTTTGTTAAGACATAGACACTTATTCTAATCTTTATATAGAAAATCACAGGCCCTAGAATATTAAACGATCTCTAAAAAGAAGAATAAAGTAGGTGGACTCACTCTAAATAATAGTAAGCCTTATTATATAGCTACATTAATTAAAATAGTGTAGTATTGGTGCAGGAATAGAGACATAAATCAATGGATCACAATACAGTTCCCAGAAATAAACTCACACAAAAATGCCCAATTGATTTTTTACAAAGGAGCAAAAACAATTCAATGGAAGACAGACAGGCTTTTTTTTTAAAGGTTTATTTTATTTATGTATTCGCAACCCACCCCCCACTCCGCCAGCTATTTGCACTCACTGTGTGCTCTCTGTGTCTACTCATCTTCTCTTTAGGAGGCACCAGGAACCGAGCCCAGGACCTCCCATGAGAAAGAGAGGCACTCAATCGGTTAAGCCACCTCCACTCTCTGCTTTGTTGTCTCTCATTGTGTTTCCTCTTTGTGTCTCCTTGTTACATCATCTTGTTGTGTCAGCTCATGTGGCCAGCCCATCACGCCAGCTTGCTGTCTTGCTTGTCCTCTCCAGGACCAAACCCTGGACCTCCCATGTGGTAGGCAGGAACCCAATCACTTGAGCCACATCCATTTCCCAAAATAGGCTTTTAACAAATGGTGCTGGAGCACTTGTACTTATATAGGCAAAATGGATGAAACTTGACCTAAACTTTACTCCTTAATAAAAATTCACTCAAAATGGATGATGGACTTAAATGTAAAACAAAATTTTAAAACTTTTAGGAAAAAAAAACATACTATAAAATCTTCGAGATCTTGGAATGGGCAGCACCCAAAGCACAATCCATAAAAGGAAAAATTGGTAAGTTGGATTTCATCAAAATGAAATTATTTGCTGTGTGAAATCCCATGTGAAATGGATAAAAGGACAAGGGGATGGGGCAAAGGGGGTGGGTATAACTACACAAGAGCAACATGAGGGATCCCGGTGACGGTAGAAATGCTCTGTGTCTTGACTGCATCAATGTCAATAACCCGGCTATGACATCACATTACAGATTTGCAAGATGTTACCATTGGGGGAAACTGGATGAAGGGTAAAGGGAATCTTTCTGATTTATTTCTTACAACTATATGTGAATCTGCAATGATCTCAAAATAAAAGTTTTAATTAAAAAAAATAAAGTGGAAAAGTTTATCATCTGCATATTTCATACTATGCCAAGTCATTTGTCAAGTGTGAAACAAGAACTGAGCTCTGAAAATATACTATCTTTTTATACCACTAAAAACATATAATCATGAAACTAAAAATATGAAAGAAAATTAAACTCTCAAGGATAGGAATTTCAGGATATTATTTTTTTAATTGATGAATTCTGAAACCAGCAAAGCAAAGACATAAGTCTAAATAAATGCCGTACAACTGGCAATAAGGTTGATTTGCAAATATAGCAAGTTACTTTTACAAGAAAGGATTTCAAAAAAATAAAATTATAATAAAAATAATCTTTACTTAAAAACCAAATGTTGCTTTTTAAAAATCCAAAAGGGGGTGCTTTAATAGTTTCTATTCCTCATCTGAGCTTAAGTATAAGAAAAAGATGTGATCCACAAATTTTGATACTATGATAATTTGTGACCCTTGGATATTTATCTTTCATCATTTTCTCACAATTTCTCTCTTACTGATCACCAATTTTGTCAAAATAAAAAACAAGATCAGAGAAAAAACAAAACCACCTTTTCAATAGTACATGAAATTATGCGTCTGTGTTTATTCTATTGTCAATTCCCTATTTGAAGTTAAAAATCAATGTTTATAATATTTAGTTTATCTTCAGCATCCAATTATGAATCACAAGTTCATCTGGATGGTTAAGCTCAATAAAGCATCACAGTCAATAAACAGTTCACATTTATTTTTCTGCACAATGTACTATTGCATATTTCAATCATTTGTTTATGGTTTTGCATTAGGTGCTATATAAATAAGTGATACCTTGTCTGTGTGCTATTATGCCATGATGAAGACATAAAAATAGGGTAAGCAAATTTTCAGTTCTTCATTTCAAAGCTCATTTAAATTAAAGTGCCTAAATATTCTGAAATCCTATATAGCATTGTCATGTGACTTTGGCACTTCATATATTACAAGAGCACAATAGGAAATGGTAGGTTTTTAAAATCTTTTGAAGATAAGATTGTTATCAGACCAGAATTACAAAAAAAAGATTCCAAAATTAATACTCACAATAAAAATGTTCAGCTCTAAGTTCCTAAGGTGCCTAGATATCTAGGAACACAGAGAAAAAGAGGTGGAGATAGGAAGACTAAGAAATGAAGCTTAAAGAAACTCAGTCCAAATATTTTGCATGAGGATTCTGAGGCAAACATGAAAAATGGCTCTCTGGGATAAAGCCTAAAACCACAGTACTACTGCCAGCATTATCCACCTGTCTCAACTAGTCACCGTGCTTTGATTGAGGCCTCAGTCTGGACATAATCTATTTTTGGATTCTTATCATTCTCAATTAGAATGATCTTTCCTTACAAACAAAGTTTCCCTTATTAATTCTCAGATTGGAAAGTAAGCCCAAGAATTGATCTAAACAAATTCTTGATCTCATCTGCTCTCTACTACACATTTACTATATTACCTTTAATTTAAAAGCTACTATTAGGGATGTTATACTGTATCCCACAGTGTTTTCCTCAGCAACTTCTACAGTGCCCCTGGGCCACAGATCTTAATTACACCACATGCTGTAAGTATTTTTTAAAAGTGTAACATGTCTAAAGCTTAAGCTTTAATAGTATATATGGAAGTCAGCACATTTTCAGGTTTTCCTCTGGGTACTTACAAAAGCATCTGTAAGCCAAGTTCCTAAAAAGACAATGAATAATATGATTTCACAAAATTAACTAAATCATGGTTCTTCTGAATTTAACCACCTAAACCTTCTTATGAAGATCCACTATATTGGATCCACATTTAAATCTCGTTTCTATGCTTGGTCCAAATGAAAATTTGTTGCCATCTGAATAGCTTTAAATATACCTCCCATAGATAGCCCAAGAATATTACTTTCTGAGCCCCTTAATCCCAAACCGTATGGAAGTTTTTGTATTTAAACTGAATCTAGGGGGCCGGCTGTAGCCCAGTGGATAGGGCGCTGGTTCACCACATGGGAGGCCCCGGGTTCGGTACCCGGGGCCTCTCCGAGTGGGCAGACCGCCTTGAGAGGGCAAAAGCTGCCGTGGGCGGGGCAAAGCCGCCACGGGCAGGGCAAGTTGCCCGCGAACAGAGCAGAGCCACCCGTGAACAAAGCAGGGCTGGCCGCGAGCAGAGCAGAGCCACCCAAGAATGGGGCAAGCCGCCTGCGCGGTGAGCTGACTCGGTGCGTCACTGCAACAGGGGGAGACAAAGCAGACACAGAAGAGGGATATGTAACAAAAATAAATAAATAAATAAATAAATAAATAAATAAACTGAATCTAAGCATTTTTAAGGTTTAATGTATACAGTTACATACCAGTGATTTTTAACCAATTTTATTGAAGTCAATTTCTATTCATTGAATTTCAAAAAAGCAGAAAAATACAAAAACACCTCATTATATTGTTAATTCACGGCTTTATATATATTAAAATTCTCACCAATTTTCTCCATAAAAACAAAAGAACATGTTTTTCTCACATTAGGTACTCAGTAGAAGTACCTAACCAAGACAGTAATAATGTGTGTATGTTGACAGTATCTAGTTCTTATTTTAAGTCTATTTATTCTGTACATACAGAATCACTCTCGACTGTATCCAAGAGATGTGGTGAGTAAGGGCTGGAAAAGTTGAAAAACTGGGTTCAAATTCCATTGACAGGCTTTACCAACTCTCTCTTTTGGTAAATTACTTGGTCTCTCTCACCCCACTTTCTCAACAGTAAAACAGTAAAATTGACCTCAAAAGACTGTTTTGCAGAGGAAGAGTTGCTTTGGTTTTTGTTTTGATTTTTGGTTAAAGATGTGTTTAATGTCATATGCAAAGGACAAGCATTTTTTCCTGGTCAGGTAGATTTCTAGGATAATCCATTCAAGGAAGATCAATTAGTCCAACCTCAGGAGGCCCTTATCCTTATCCAATGATGGACGCATTGGCAGCAATTATTGAGGCTGATTTTCCAGATCAGATAGTGGCATCTGAGCAGGCATGGAAAGAGTAGGAACCCTGGCTGAATTTTCATGAATGACTCCAGTAGAGCTGCTGATGACTCACCTTGATTTCAGGGACACAACAAGGCAGGGACACAAGAGGCTATTT
>PVKH010026757.1:0-13147 GCA_004027955.1 Chaetophractus vellerosus
GGATGCTGGCTAGGAAAAGCACGAAATGTAACAGCAAGCTCTCCTCTGTGACAAATAACCCGGTAGAAAATAAGAAAGAGAGGAAGACAGTGCTCTTTAATATGAGCGAGAAGATCACAACAGCACATTTAACCCTCTACTGAGACATCCAAAGGAAGTGTTAAGTAAATTGAAATGCATATTTTGTACGTGGCTAGAAAGATTCAACATTGTAGAGATGTCATTTCTTTCAGACATAAACTATAAATGCATTGCAATCCTAGTCAAAACACCACAGAGATTTTTGAAGGAAAGATGATGAGTTATTCTAAAGTTCATAGAGACGAAACAAACTATGCGAAAAGCTGGAGAAATTTTCAAAAAATAAATTATAGCGTGCTAGCCCTAGCAAATGTTAATATCTGTTTTAAAGCTTCAAGAACTAAGTCAATTACGTACTGGCCCAGAATTAGACAATACAATCAGGAGGAGAGATGTTAAAAGGCCAAACATAAACTTGAATATACCCATGAATTTTAAATGTGATAAAGATGACATTTCAAATCTGTAAGGAAAAGATGAAAGACCAGACATTTGGAATTTCTACCTCTGTTTTTCACCAAAATTATTTCCAGATAAATCAAAGATTTAAATGTGTAAATGAAGGTGAAAAAGTGCTAGAAGAAAAAAAATAATTTAGAGAATTTTTATATTTATTATTATCTTGGAACATGCAAGTCCCTTTTAGCAAAACACAAAATCCAGAACCAAAATGGAAACATTTGATGAATTTGCCCACATATTTGATGATATAAAATTTGAAACATTACAGCATAAACAAAAAAAAAGGGAAAAAAATCTGTGAGAAATATTTTTAATTAAGAAAGTGCTTTGTTATATGGGCTATAAAGTACTAAACAAATCATTAGAAGAAATGAAAATCCATGAGAAAAATTAGAGGCTCCAAACAGAAAAGTAAACCCAATAAAATTTGAGAGGATTCTAAAATTTAATTCATAATAAAAGAAATGAAAATTAAAACAGTATGTAGAAGATAATTGTTACCTATTGATGCCAGGGGAGTGAGAAATAGATACTCTCATATGGCAACACCGATAGAATTATAAGGATTATAAAGATAGGCTTATTATTTGCAAATGAAATTGACCCGTCAGTTCCACTTCAGGAATTTATTCTACAGTTAAAATTCACAAAGACGTATATGCGCGGATGTTCACGGCGGTCGTGGTGTTTAAAACAGCAAAAAGCTCGAAATGGCCTGAATGCTGGCTGCATCATGGTAAATGTCCACAATATCCTCTACGGTGCCATTAAAAAGAGTGACTGCTGCAGAAACTGGAATGCAGAGATTCCCAGGTTATGGTGAGAGATAAAAATTCAAATTTCAAATAACATTATGGTCTGATCACATGCTTTTATTTTCTCCAAAACTGCAGGAAGAATGTGTGTGTCTCCATGTCGCATGTGCACTTGTTGTGTGTGTGTTGTATGTAAGAAAACAAAATTTCTCAGAGTTGGCACAAGAAACAAAACTATGAATAGTGGTTAAATTTGCAGAGTGAGTCCTAAGATGTAGAGACAGAGGAGTCTTTGATTTATTTTAAATTTTTTGGTTCAGGTTGATTTTTTTTAATCATGTCTATATATTACTATTATAATATAAAATAGTAATGAAGCAATTCTAAAAACTAGAAGGTAGAATAAAGAGAATAGATATATTAAAGCCTTGAAAAAATTATCTTGCGGAGGCCATTTCTCTAATTAAAAGCATACTTTTTTTCCCTACCCCTTTAGTGTTTCCTGTTCAGCTCTGAATTTTATTTTCAAATGTCTTTCTTTATCTATGTGTACCTTGAAGTGGACATTCTGCATGCTTCCTTCTGAGAATCCTGCAATAGATTATATTCCATTTCCCGACTCTTTCATGAGAAAGACGCTGTCCACAGAAGGGAAAGCAGCCATGCAAAAAGACCTCAACCAAGGCACTCAAATGGGGGACTTCCTCTCCACGCGCTGGGGTTCTTATCAGTGTTTCCAGATTTGAACCATTTCTGGGAAATGTCTGATCTCACTTCACCATTTCTGCCTTCAGTTTAATGACATTGGAGCTGGTTACCCCAAACTCAGGCAAATATGTATATACTTAGGGCTCCAAAAAAGCAAGGGCATGAGAGAAAGAGAGAAATAGAGAAGGAGATAGATGGAGAGAGAAAGAGAAAGAGGGAGAGAGATTTAATGAATTTATCCAAAGAACTCTGCCATTAGAAAATCTAGAAAGAAGCTAAGTGGATTTGGACATACATGTAAGTTCCATGTTTTATGATTTAGTATATTTTAATCTTGAATTCCATATCTAACTTTTCATAATAAAGCATACAATTTTTAAAATTCAGGCCAGGGTACAACTTAAAAAAGGTTGATAGCTATATAGATCATTTGGTCAAGGGTGTTTCTTTGGTAGTAAATTCCTTTAAAGAGGAGCACCTCAAATGTCTGTTTGCAGTTAGACATATCTGAAAAGAGTGATGCTGTAACGTTTTTACCAAGAGTTTATCCCTATTTTCCTCGAGGTAGGGAACTGTGCTAATGAACAAAGAATCCCAAACTCACTTATCCAATTGTCACTGTCAATAATTAAATTTGGGTAATAGCATATTGGTAGACATCAGGAGTCAAAGCTTGCTCTTCAGAAAATAAAATGGTTGATAAATGTATGCCCATCTACGAGTAGGATTTTTTTTTCCAAGGAAAACAGCAGAATTTTTGTACAACTTCTTTACCGCAATAAAGACAAATGTAGACATGGCCTTAGCTTGAAATGTGTGCAGAACAATTTTCTTTTTAATTTCACTATCAAAATTATGGCATTTGGGTTCTCCAGTGTTATTACTATCTATGCCAATGGACTTTGTGTTTGCCAAAAATTGTAGTGCCCTGCAATGAACGATTCAAAAGCAGCTCCAAAGATGTCCTTTTTTTCCTCTTCACATCCCTTGCAAGGATTTTATCGTTTCCTCCATTTAGTGAAAAAGGAAATAGAGTGGGAAAGATCAAGCACTCTAAATTTTGGCATAAATGTCAAGGAGAAAAGAATGGCAAACCCTAAAAAACTCTCTAATAAAGTCTGAGTAGACTTTTATTTTATTTCAATGACAACTTACACATCTAAGCCAAGTTTCAAACAATAAATGAATGATGCCATCCTAAATAAGAAGTTGCTCAAACACATTGCCAGACAATAAACCATTTAAAATATGTAATTGAGCTTCTAAACCACACAGTCTTTTTAAAATCTCAGTTTAAGCACACTGCTGTGTTGCCCCTGCCAAGGGCACACTGCTGTGTTGCCCCTGCCAAGGACACACAGTAAAAGGCATTTTTAATTGATTCTTCAATGCTTTTTTATTATTATTTCAGAGATTCAGGGAAGAACAAGAAATCAGGTGATCTAAGAGAGTGAAGAAAGAGCAGGAGAAGTGATGTCCTCAGGTGTCCATTCTGTCTGTGTCTATGCTACATCAACTATCCAGGTGAAAATTGAATAATTCAGGTACATATTTTTATAGATCCCCAAATCCAAATGTTTCCCATCTCATAGCTAAAATGCCAGGGTGTTTAACTGATTTGTGAGATTTCCTCCAGATCTTTGAAATTGTGTTGATCCAACAGCAAACTGAAATATAGAAATGTACACTGGGAAATGTGCAAAAACCTAGACTACAATTGGGACATTTGGATTAATGGAATGTGTTTCAGTCAGAGTGACCCCATCGTGTATTGGCTTTCATTCTTTTATATTTTTAATGAAAATATATATAGATGCACCTACAATGCTGTACATAGTAAGGTAAATAAGGAAGTGCATAAATATTACTTCAGTGAAATTTCAAATCATAGAAAACATCAAAATGAAAATAAAGTCTTCCTTCCCCCACCCTGCTCCCAATACCCAAAAGTAGCCATTTTTAATACTGTTAATGTTTTTGGTTCTTCTGGAAATTACCACTATAACTTTAAATAATGCAGCTCTAGTATTATTTCTAGATTTGTTTATTCTATATAGTGTCTCTTGATTTGGCTTTATGAAAAATTAGGAATTGGGCATTCTTTCATTGCCACCACCTTCCATTCTACCTCCCACTGATCCTTCTAGTGGATACATTCATAACTTTAATAATATATCTAAATACTAAATGCTTAATTTTAGATAAATGTCAGTTGAGAGCTACTGACTTTTTGGCCAGGAAAATCAAGAAAGTAGCGTACAGTTACTTTTTTCCATTCCTCTTTACCCCATTTTCCTAAATTTTGTTACATTATTTAATACATGTTTTCAATATTTTCAATAATATTGGAAACCCATGAAGTAAGCCCCTCAATTTCCCAACCAAACTGAAGAGCATAGCAATTCCACTGAGTTTAGGGGGCAGACACTGAAGTTCAGGACAGTTAACATGGTTTGAATCTGTGGAACAAGGATGGCGTCCTACAGTAGGCAGAGGTGCAAAGTAGGGGACCCAGAACCTACATGAGATACCCCTACAAGTCTGTGGCTAAGGATTGGGCTGCACATTTGCAGGGTGAGTACTTTAGATTTCCCTGATAGCAAATGAAACAAATTTGAAAGTAGAACAGAGATGTTAGAGGTAAAAGAGTGAAGAGCAAACAATAGCCCTACAGGCTTCAGAATTCTAACCCTGCCAGAGTGGAAACGGCTCATGACACCTCTTTTACCCCTGGCATAGAACTGTGACATCACAAAGACCTCACTTTAGAATTAGAGCTATATTCTAGAGCAACAGCTACTCCAGATCACCCTAAGAGTGTGTAAAACTAAGCTAAGGCATTTTCTGCAGGGAAGACATTTTTTTAAATATTAAATTATAACAAGTTAGAGAGGCTTTGGAAACACCTTAGGCTTTTCACAGTTCTGCACAAAGCATAAAACCAAGCCCACACAAAGTCAACATAATCATCCAATGATTTAACTGCCTGCTAAAACAAAACTTCATTCTCCTCAGAGATAGATAACAGAATCCAGAGTCATCACAGCAATTATCCACAATATCCAGTATTGAATAAAAAATCATTATATATTCAAAAAGAGGTATATTAGTCAGCCAAAGGGATGCTGGTGCAAATTTACCAGAAGTCTGTTTGCTTTTATAAAGTGTCATTATTTGGGGTAAAAGCTTATAGTTACAAGACCCTAAAGAGTCCAACTCAAGGCTGCTTTCTTACCAAAGTCTGTTCACACATGTTGAAGCAAGATGGCGAGCAATCTCTGCCTGGTCTCTCTTTCCTTCTTCTTAAGGTTCCATGGGTCCAGCTTCTTCCAATCTCAGCTGTAGGCTGGCATAGGGCTCATCTGTCTTCCCAGGACTTTAGCTGTTTGAGCCTTCTCCTTTCTGTCACATGGCAGAAGTGAAATGACCAAGTTCTCTCCTCTTCCATATGTCTTCTTGAGTGAGTGCTCATTTATATCAGCCCACCATGGGAGCAGGGATTCAACCCTGAGTCATGCCCTACTGACGTAGTCAAATCAAAACCTTAATCTTAACAGGTGACTTAATCAAAGACATCTCAGGTGAATCTAATACAATTAAAGGGGATCACACCCAGAGGAACAGACTGGTTTACAAATAAGCCTTCTTTTTGGGAATTCATAAATAATATCAAACTTCTACAACAGTATAACCTGATAAGCCAATAGAGACCAAACAAATGGTACAGATATTGATTTAAGAAGTCAAAGGCTTCAAAGCAGCTGTTATAGATATGTTCAAAGAGTCAAATGAAAAAAAGTTCAAACAATTAAAAATAATATTCTTCATGAGTAAACAGATAATAAATCTAAGCAGATAAACGGAAATTAAAAAAGAAACCAAGTGAAATTCTAGACCTGAAAGTACAATAACTGAAATTTTAAAAATCACTATGTGGGCCTAATAGCTGATTGGCATTAGTAGAAAAAAGAGTCAGGGAACATGTAGCCAAATCAATAGAAATTATCTAAACCAAATAAGAGATTGTAAAAAATCACATTGAATAAAAATAAACAGCCTTGGAGAACTTTGGGAGAATATATCAGATGGTCTTAGAGTCTGAGGAACAAAGAGAAGTGAGATTGGGACAAAAAATAAGATCGAAGAATGACTGAAAATGTCAGGAAACTGATGAGAAGCATTCATTTACAGTTTCAAGAAGCTCAGTGAAACCTGAGTGGTATAAATATAAAGAGAATTACATTGAAGAACATTATAGGCAAATTGCTGAAAACTAAAGACAAAGTGTTGAAAACAATCAGAGAAAAAAAAGAAAATCAAATGCACAAGAACAAAGATAAGAAATATCACTAATTTCTCACCTGAAACAATGGATGAGAGGATAAGGGTATAAAGTGGTTTAAAATACTGAGAGGAAATAACTGTTAACCATTATCTATATCCATTAAAATATCTGTAAACAATTAAAGCAAAATGAATATGATTGCAGACAAACAAAAGCTAAGCAAATTCATTACAACTATATCTATACTACAATAAATGTTAAAGATTATACTTTAGGCCAAAGGGGACAGGCGGGAAGTTGGATCAGCAGGAAGGAAGGAAGGGGATCAAAACCTATGATTAGGTGAGTAAATATTTTTTAACTATTTTTTCTCTTTTCTTTTAATTTGCTTAAAAAGCAACTGAACGTTTATAGCAAAAATAATGACATTGTAATATGGTGTTTATAATTGATGTAGTAATAAAATACATGACAGCAATTTTAGAAATATATGAAGTGTGAAACAAGAAGCGAGAAGTTTCACATGTCAAATGGATAGGTAGAAGTATAAAGTAAGGAATGTGAAATATCAGATGCTTAGGATAAAATATGACATATGAAGAATTACACTAAATGATTATAAATAGACTCTGACAAGTTAAGTATGCATATTGTTAGTAATACTAAAAATAATAAAAGAAATATAGCTACGAAGCCAATAAGGCATATGAAACATAACAATAAAAATGTTTGACTAAGCCAAAAGAAAGAAGAAAAGGAGCAAGAGAAGAACAAAAAAAAAAGAAGCAACAAATAAAAAACAAAACAAGATGGTAGTCTTAAACCCAACCACATCAATAATTACACAAAATGTAAATGAGCTAAACACCCCCAATTAAAAGGCAGAAATTGTCAGACTGGATACAAAAGAATAACTCAAATATGTAGTGTTTATAAGGGATACATTTCAAATAAAAAGACATTTTGAAAGAAAATAGAAAATAGAATGGAAAAAGGTGTACCATCCTAAGAGCAAGCTTAAGAAACTTGGTGTTGCTATATTAAAATCAAAGTAGATTTCAAAGCAAAGAAGGTCATCACATAATGAAAACATTTCTTCATCTGAAAGACACAGAAATTCTAAACACTTTGCACCTGATAATAGACATCAAAATGCATGAATGAAACTGACAGAACTAAAGGGAGAAATAGACATATGTCGCTCACCATCAGAGATCACGTGTCACTAAATCCCTATCATTCAAAGAAATCAAGTATTAAGGTCATGGATTGTCCTTAACTGCTTTGCTTCTTTTCTCTACTACCACCTTCCTGGTAGCTCATTTTGCTAGATTGCTTCTTCAAGCAGTCGGTGCTCAGGCTCTTTTGTAAGGTTCTGTCCTCTGAAATGTGAATGCTCATAGTAATTAAAATATGATCTCTAATGTTCCAGACTGACATCTAATTCCTGTTTTTCATTGTTTCTCAAGTCACTTTTAACTGAAAAATTGAGGATACAATTCAGGCAATCCAGGCATTTTTATCTGCATTTCTCCACCGTCCTCATCTCCAAATTTCTCAATACAGTTTATCTTTCCATTAGTGAAAACCTGACAAATCTATTTTCCTCTTTTCCCTTTTCCAGAGTCTTCTTGCTCTGTGGTGGCTTCTGCATGAGCTTTGCATATGTTTTTAAATTCCATCTAAATATCTGGGGTACACTCATATACAGAATCATTCAAAGAAATTTTGAAATGTTTATTCAGCTTTTCCCATCAACATTTATACCCTGTTTGGTTAGTTTATGTCATTATTTTATGGTATCAACTTTATCATACTTTGTCATAAAATCCCCTTGGTGTCCTGCATTTAAAAGTGCCAAGCAAATGTAATAAAGCCTGACTTCCTAAGGAACTTGAAAGGCAAAACACTTTTTGAATCATGCTATGAGGAGACACACACAGAGAGAGACTCTGATTAAATCCACTTTTGGCTGAAAATTTCTAAGCATTATATTAATGACCTTGAAGATTGTCCAGCAGAAATATCTTGTGGATATGAATTTCTTCAAAGGTTGAAATATAGGCTAGAACTCTCCAGAGGCTACTGTGATATCAAATAAAAAGCTTAATCAATTTGTAGAAGCAAAAAGGTGGACATGCTTTAGAGCACCAGAAATTGATACTCTGAAATCTACAATTATTGGAACCGAAAGTAACTAACTTGCAGTCTGATAAGATTTCTTTCTCCTAGTGTCTCTCCTATTTGAGCAGACATGAAAGAGAAAACATATTTCAGTGAATTTCAAATCAACAGGACTTTCTAAGTGTGTCAGAATATCCATGCTGTAAAAATGTCATCTTATCTGGCCAAACGTTAAATCCCTTTACCTGATGAATACATTAGCACAGAGATTATCTCAGTCATCACCTGCTATTCACCCCTGAAAACTGACTTTAAAGCCCAAGACTAAAGAGAATTTATCCAGCCTTGGGTCTAAAGGCTAAAGTGTGAATCTGTCCAAGTGGGAAAGAGGCTGGTAGCTGCCATTTTGACTCTGCTCCCAACATGAAGGGAAGTCTGGCTGACTGAAAATCACAGTGACGGTAGGGACTGGCTTCTTTCACCCAGATCAGCCTGCAGTCCTACCCTAGCCTTCAGCCCCACCTCTAGCAGGGAGGAAGCTGATGGGCCCTGCACCAGCCTCTCCAGGTAACTGCAGGTACATTCAGCTGGCCCAGACTGAACAGTCCAAAGTCTACTGGCGCAACTGCAGTCATTTTGGACCCACATGGCATAGATTGCTGCCCACACCTGCAGCTCCATCCCTGCCCGAGGCAGGGAAGGAAGGGGTGTGAAGCTTCATCAGTCTTTCTGGGCAACTACAGTCTAGGACTGCACGACTTGAATTATTACACATGGCTGTACTTTGTCCCAACCCCCTGGCAGAGGAGAAAGTTGGGAGAAGCTTCAACGGTCCCTGGGGCAATGAGGGCAGCTTGAGCCTCTACAGATTACAGCACCAACTATATCCTTGGCTCCTACTACACAAAAAGCAAGAGATAAAGGGCAATAAAGCCCTAAAATAAAGCCCTAAACTAAAGAGAGAAACTGCACCCAGAATAAATACTTTAGTAAGGCAAATGCCAAGACACCAACAAAAAATTACAATCCACACCAAGAAACAGGAAGATATGGCCCAGTTAAAGGAAAAAGATAAGCCTCCAGGTGACATAAAGGAGTTGACACAACTAATCATAGATGTCCAAACAAATCTCCTTAATAAATTCAATGAAATGGCTAAAGAGATTAAGGATATTAAGAAGACATTGGATGGGCACAAAGAAGAATTTGAAAGCATAGATAGAAAAATAGCAGATCTTATGGGAATGAAAGGTGCAATAAATGAAATTAAAAATACACTGGAATAATATAATAGCAGATTTGAGGAGGCAGAATAAAGGATTGATGAGGTTGAAGAAATGGTCTTTGAAAGTAAACAAACAAAAGAACAGATGAAGAAAAGAACATAAGAAATTGAACAATGTCTCAGGGACCTAAATGACAGCAAGAGATGTGCAAGCATACGTGTCATGGGTGTTCCAAAAGGAGAAGAAAAGGTAAAAGGGGCAGAAGGAACATTTGAAGAAATAATGGTAGAAAATTTCCCAACCCTGTTGAAGGACATAGATATCACAATGTACTCCCACCCAAATAAATCCAAATAGACCAACTCTGAGATACATACTAATCAGAATGTCAAATGCCAAAGACAAAGAGAGAATTCTGAGAGCAGCAAGAGAAAAGCAATGCATAACATATAAGGGATACTCAATAAGATTAAATGCCGATTTCTCATCAGAAACCATGGAAGCAAGAAGACAGTGGTATGATATTTTTAAGATACTGCAAGAGAAAATCTTCCAGACAAGAATCTTATATCCAACAAGATTGTCTTTCAAAAATGAGGGCAAGTTTAGAATATTCACAGATAAACAGAAACTGAGAGAGTTTATAACCAAGAGACTGGCTTTACAGGAAATACTAAAGGCAGTGCTACAGTTTGAAAAGAAAAGATAGGAGAGAGAGGCCTGGAAGAGAGTCTAGAAATGAAGATTAAATTAAAAAAAGTAACTTAAAGTGTCAAAAGAGTGGTGAAAATAAAATATGACAGATAAAACCTAAATATACAGGAATAAACTTAACCAACTATGTAAAGCACTTGTATTCAGAAAACTATAACTTGTTGTTAAAAGAAACTTTAAAATACCTAAAAAATTGGAAAAACATTCCATGCTCATGGATTGGAAGACTAAATATCATTAAGATGTCAATTCTGTACATATTGATATATAGATTCAATGCAATCCTGATAAAAATTCCACCAGCATTTTTTAAATAAATGGAAAATATGATTATCAAACTTATTTGAAAGGGTAAGAGGTCCTGAATAGCCAGAAACATCTTAAAAAGGAAAAGCAAAGTTGGAGAACTCTCATTTCCTGACTTTAAATCATATTAACTAGCTACAGTGGTAAAAACAGCATGATACTGGAAAAAAAAACAGGCACAAAGACCAATGGAACCAAACTGATGGTTCAGAAACAGACCCTCATATCTATGGCCAAGTGATTTTTGACTAGCCTGTCAAACCCACCCAGCTCAGGCAGAACAGTCCATTCAATAAATAGTGCTGAGAGAACTGGATAGCCATAGAAAAAGAAGGAAAGAGGACCCCTATCTCACACCTTATACAAAAATTAACTCAAAATGGATCAAAAACCTAAATATAAAAGCAATAACCATAAAGCTTCTAGAAGAAAACGTAGGAAAATATCTTCAAGACCTGGTGGTAGCTGGTGAATTCTTAAAGAAGTTAAGAGGAGAACCGAGATGGACTACTGATGTTTAATGTATGTAGAAGTTTTAATTAACTTTACTGTAAAAGTGTGGAAATGTACAGAGTTGATGGTAACATTATAGTGAGTAAAAGCTGGTTTGTAATGTGGCTGAAAATAGTAGTCTAGGGATATAAATACCATTTGACAGAAAGCTAGAGAATGATGTAGGGACTGAATAGCACAGTAAACCCAGAGGTGGATGAGGATTGTGGTTGATGGTACAGATGCAAGAGTGTCCTTTGTGAGCTAGAGCAGATGTACATCACTATTGCAGGGTGGTGGGAATGTGGAGAAGCATGAGAAAAATACAACTGGAGTGACCTATGAACTGTGGTTAACAGTAATAATGTAATATTCTTGCATCTATGCCTAAGATGTACTGTGTTGATGGTGGGGGAGTATGGAAAAAGTCTGCCTAATGAACGCGGTGGACCTGGTAATAATCCAAGAATATTATCTCATAATCTGTAACAAATGTTCCACCACAGTGTGGTGTGTTGATAGAGGGGTGTTGTCTGGGAATTCTACACATGTGCATGATTGTTTTGTAAGTTTACAACTTCTATCATAAAAATATATTTTAAAAATAGTAAAAGGGTGAGTTGGAGGGGAAATACAACAAATTTAAGATAAAGACTATAGTTAGTAGTAAGATTTTGACAATATTCTTTCATAATTTGTAACAAATGTCTCACAATGCAAGGTGTTGGTGGTGGTTGATGTATGGGACCCCTGTATGATATTATGCATGTTTGCTGTGTAAGTTCACAGCTTTTACTATACACTTATTGTTTATGTTCATGTAAAAATGATATAAAATAATAATAATAGGGTGGGTTGGGGGAAGAATACTTTGGTTAGTAGTAATATTTTGAAGATGCTCTTCAATCATTAGTTAAAAATGTTTCACATCACTGTAAGGTATTGATGGAAGGGGAGGTATGAGAGTCCTGTATGACATCATGTATATTTGTTTTTAAGTTCACAACTATTACTATACACTTCTTATTTATGTATGTTTATATATGAGTGATACATTTCAATAAATTTAAAAAATTAATTTTAAAAATGCTATCCAAAAGAAAGGATGATGCCAATATTAAAGAAATGCATACATAGTTATCTATGCTTCTCATTTTCATTACAACATTGGGGGACGTCACCAAAATGCACCCACCGTTTCCTCTAGTTGCTGGGGAATAACCGTGGCACCTGCTGATTTTTTCTCCTTGGGACTCAATAGCAAGTCTAATAAGAATCAATCACACTCTCCTCTAAGCTGGAAAATGCTGCAGTTACAAGGATGTCACCTGAATCCCTTTGGCATCCATGCAGGACAATGGTCAATTTAGGGCAATGTAAGCAAAAAGTATAAAACCAGAAAAGTAAATATGAAGTAGAGTATTTTTTTCTAAAATCAAGATATGGAGAGTTTTCAGATGATCGACTACTAGTTGCAAAAACGAAAACATTTAAGACCCACCTAAAGATTTGGTGTCTGTAATCAACCATTTATATTCACTATCATTTATACAATGTATACCATTTATATCTTTTGATTTTTAAGTTTTTATTATTTTTAAACTTCTTAATATATTTTACATTGTCCTAATTATTCTAATGCCCCAAGCTGGAATACCAAAAGTGCAATTTTTAAAGTATGAAATAGATTTTGAAGAAAAATAGTTTGAGAGTTTCTCTTAAAAGTTGCCCATAACATGAGGAGGCTAAAGAGTAGCCTTGAGGATGGGATTTACTAAACATTTCTTAACAATTTAAAAAATACCAGTTTTTTGATTTGTTACCTGAGACAGGGTAGTCTTAGTTTTGGGAGAGTAAAACTATTTTAAAAATCTGATGTAGCTAAGGCATAAATACATTCCCAGGACATATTCGTTGACCCCATTTCATATCATGCAATGATAAATGTGCTCTAGACTGATGACTCATATTGTTTGGAGGAGGCCATGTTTGGG